>PVKE010007811.1:0-49516 GCA_004027555.1 Craseonycteris thonglongyai
AACAAAGGCAGGCACACATATGTTTGCAGCGGTGGCACTCTGCTAACTTTCAAGTCTAGCAGGGCTTCCACACCAAATTCCTTCTCCTGTTCCACCTCTTACTACCTGTCTGCCAGAAGAGCTCCTAATGAGATGCTAAGATAGCTCAATAGGCTGAGCACTTGCCTTGCAGCCGTGAGGTCCTGTGCTCAAATCCCGGCTCCCACCTGTGCAAACCCATATGCTGAACTGTGGCACAACTGTTAATTGCCGGGATGGCACAGTGGTGAAGGTTCCCACCTCCCATGTGGGAGACCCAGTTCAGTTCCCGCCCCGCACAGCCCCGCAACCATCTGTGTGGAATAAAACCATGTCACAACTAATGATGCACAACTATGGAGACTGCTCTGGGCCCTCCCCACCTCTCTCTCTGTGTCTCTCCCTCCCTCCCCCCTCCCTCTCTCTCTCCCTCCCTTTCTCTCAAACAATATATACATCAGCAGAAAAGAAAAAAGAAAGAGATTCCAAACTTTAGGTGAGTGTTGGGTAGTATCACTTCTACTTCTGGAGCCTTTAGTTACTCCCAGAACCTGCTTTCAAGTCTCAAACTTGTCCTTCCTCTCACTCTAGCCCAAGAATGAGCTTCATTTCTATTCCACTGCCACTATTCTCCCCTGTAGATCCTCCTCTCTAGGCTCCAGGGGAAAGGAACAGGACCCTAGCTGACCCCACAGTGCTCTCCTGGGTTCCAGAACCCTGCACTGGTGTCACTGATATCCCCTTAAGCCCCCATTAAGAGAGCAATAGCTTTGGCCCTTCCCATCCCACTGAGCTGAGATCCATTTTTCCGTTACTCTATCTGTTTGAAGATAACACGTAGTCTGGCAGCCTGCTTCCCTGTACTTCCTTCACCTACCTCTACCTTTAGCCCTTCGTCCCACCTCCCAACTTCTTTCTGTAAAGTTGTTCACACTCCCTGTCTCCACTCCTTCACTGCCCATCCTTGCTTCCACCAGACCACTCTGGCCACATCCTGACACCCTACCCTGAATGGCCCCCTCACTCTGGTTGCGCCCTCCACATCTGCATTATCCTTTAATGTTGACATGCCACACAGTCCTATCTTAAGCCTTTCTTCTTGGGCTATATATTATACCATCTTTCCAAAACTGTATTCCCTCTCTTGGCCTGAATTATTGCTCAATGAAAAATACCCCAGTTGTGATCCAAGGTAAAGAAACAACCTTTAATCCTGAGCTCCTGCAGGCCTCTGTACCCATGGAGCAGACAGCCCCTTTTCAGAAAGGCCCAGTGACGGGGTCCACTCTCGTACGGAGCATGGCCTATAAGCAGGAGAGGACAAGAGGAAGCAAATGGTAGCAGGCAAAAATAGATTCCTGTGGACTGAAGCCTCTGGTTAGGCTGCCAGCCTCCGGGAAATTAAACGTGAGATCCTCTGGAGATATGTGAGTGCGTATATACATGTGGTCACAAGTCACCCAGAGAAGAACTGAAGACTCAGGAGGACACAGGACAAGTTTCAACTCACACTGGCCCACAGATATCAAAGAAAATATACTCTGGGGCACCACCCACCATGAACCAGGCAGCAATGTTACATTTAATGGTAGGGTCCATGTGTCCTGTAGCCTGCTCCATGAGAGAAGGGGTGCGTCCCAGGGCAGGACAGGTGAGCAGGGAATGGGGGGTTTCCTAGAAGGAAGGGAAACAGAGGTTTATGGAGAAAGGGCTCTGTGGAGGAAGGGGCTCTCTTTCTGAAGAGGTAGAGACAGAGCCAACCTCTAGACAGGAAAGAAAGGGCAGGAGTTGGCTATCCCCATGAAAGGATCATCTGTTGCTTTTCTCTCAAAGTCTGTAAATTGCGTTATTTGATGTAAGTGCCCATTTTAAAAATCTCTCTCCTATCTAGCTCCTGCTGACAACCTGCAGCCTCCAGGAAAGCTGGCCACCTGCAATCTTGTGTTGGCATTACTACTGGGTTCAGACAACAGTGGACAGCAGGTCTCACTCCCAGCAAGAACAGCTCAGCCACAGCAACGTTTTTGAGAGGGCAGCAGTTTGACTTTCTTGGTGGCAGACACAAGGGGTGGGCGGCTCAGAGCCCCTGTGTCTGCCATCAGGACTCAGAGCAGAGCAGGGCAAGAAGAGAGGTGTTAGGGACTGAGAGGCAACATCAGTATACAGAGAGGAGAAAGGGTTGTGAAATGGGCTCCTTTCCCCAAAATGCTGTTGTAAGAAGGAAGGGAGGGCATTTTCAGTGCATACGGTGCTGCAAGCTACAGGCTGCTGACTCCCAAATCCCATGTCCCGCCCTGATTAAAGCTGGATATATACACGTTCATGTCCAACTGCACGTTCCCCATTACCACCACGATGCCCTGAAGCACCGCCAATTCAATACAACCGAGACTGAACTGGAGGCCTTCCCCACAATACCTCTTTCCCTCTTGCATTAGCTGGCTCAGGAGATCACGCAGCCATCCAGCAGGCACCTCAGCTAGACATCTTAGCATCAGCTTTGCCTCTCTCTCTCCTTCACACGGGTAGTCCAGTTAATCATCGTCGAACAGAGCCTGTCTCTGAATTATCTCGCAGGTCACATCCCTTCTTCCCACAGCCACTGCCACTGACTGGGCCCTACTCACCTGTCCACCTCATCAGTTTTGACTGCTGCCTCCCACTCCCCATGCAAACTCTAAGCTCTGAATGCAGCCACCACATATGCTCTTCCCAGTCACCTCTGGGCTGTGGGTCCTGCTATCCAATTTCGCGGACTGCCCCCTACCCCACCCCACCTACTCCTTCATTTGGCCAAGTCCTACTTCTGATCCCTGTTTATAAGTCACCTGTTACAGAGAGTACTTTCATGGTGCCCCTGATGTAGTGCAGGTGACTCTACTAAGTTAGCATGGTCCCCTAGACATGGTCACAGTGAAGAAAATAGTTTACTCCCTTGTCTGAGTCCCATCTCAGGCTTTATGCTCCCTGGGGGCTCACCTCACACAGTACCCAGAACATATGAGAAACTCAGCAAATACTACAAATGGCACAGATGAATTTGATCTTGACTTAGTGGAACAGCCTCATCACCAGATGTTCACACAGCATATGTAATCCCTCTGCTGAGAGGCTCTAATATTTTGAGAACTTCATTTGGCAATCATTTTCTTTTTAAGATACACAAAGTCTGCCCTCTCCCTCCTAAATGAGATGTGAACATCTATCACAATTTGATTTTGGTCATTCTCATTCCTTCTTCCAAAACACTAAGCTGAGAGAATCTCAGAAAGTTGTCTGTCTGAACTCTACAACCAGATAAAAAGCACAATGGCATTTAAAACATGCAATCTTTGGCAAGAAAATAATATTCTATAAGCTAAACTTATGCAACTTATTATCTGCAGGTTATTCCACTTTGGAGGAAAAACTACATGTATGATATACATATCTTAACTTTCTTTTCTTAACCAATACAACCTCTTTCCACTCTCTGAGTGCTGACAAGTGTTCAAAAGTCATAGTTCTGCTTTGAACAATAGGGAATAGATTCTTTATGCTCAAAAGAAGACTGTGTGCCTTTGAGATAAACAGACAAAAAAAAAAAAAAGGCTGGTGAACCTTGCCCAGGAACATCAAGGGGGAAGGTGAAGGAGAATACGAAAACATGCCCAAACTGAGCAAAATCTACAACCATGAACAAACTTCCTTCTCCTGGCCCCCATCGCCTCAACTCTCTCAGGGCCCCTGCTGCCACAGCAGCTCTGATAAAGTCAATCCTTCAAAGGCTCTTCATACACCTCCAAATAAATGCCCGCCTGACCGCCTGCCCATCTCTACAAACTCCTGGTCATGGAGCCACTTGTGCCTGCACTGCTTCTGTCTTAATTTCCCTCCTCCTCCCCTGCCTAGAAGCTCCCTGGACTCCAGGCTCAGCTCATTCCTCCTAAGCTGCCCCACGAGCCTGCCTCCTAGAAACCCCAGAGCACATCATCAAGTGCACTCCTGAGCACTCCTGAGCACTGAGTCGGCTTCATGTTGTAGCTATTCTGCCCACACGTATTAGTTATCTCTTCTAATAAAACAGGACACTAAGGTTGGAAGAGATGCCAAATTAATCTTCATTACTCCTCCATTGTCGAATGCTTTTTCTGCATCGATTGAGATAATCATGTGGTTTTTTTCCTTTTTTTGGTTTATGTGCTGGATTTCACTGATTGATTTTCATATGTTGAACCATCCTTGTGCCCCTGGGATAAATCCCACTTGGTCATGGTGAATAATCGTTTTAATGCATGGCCAAGAGTAGGTGATTAACAACAGATAGACAACAAATAAACAAACAATACTACTACGGATGCCTCAATGAAGGCCAAAAGACAAGGCATGCACTTGTGGTATAATTGGAGATCAAGGCCAATACTGATTTTTGAAAAAGTCTGATGAGTTTCTATCATAAATCAATAAAATCTTTCAAAGCTTTCACCTCAGGTATCTCTCTCCTGTACTTATGACCAAGTACCTAATTCAGCAGTTCACTCAACAGCAGAAACATATTTATTTAGTGGGTAATTTTTTTTATAAATATTAAATTTTTAAAAATAAACCTTGAGAACTCTGCCACTCATTAAACCCTCACAACAAACCCATGAGGGAGGTGCTGTCCACCTAAGAGACAGAGGTGGACATCCACTCTCATGGCCACACGCTAGTCAGTGGGGTGCCAGGGCTGATCAAGTCATGGGATCAGCGTCCCTTCCGGAAACCACGCCTTATTGCTGCCATTTGTCTTCCAATTACAAATGTTTCACTGACTAGAAAACCACCACTATTGCTAAGAAAGCCATCTTTACACAGTTTCTATACAGATGGTACAGAGTTAAAATGTCCAGGGAAGGCTTCCTGTCACTATTCAGAGCCAGAAAAGTCACTCCCTTTGTCAGGATACCAGCCATAAGTCCTAAGATCATATATAATTGATCATCCAAACTGGGACATTTTTGAGAGATGAGAAGGCTTTTGCTCAACTAAATATCATTATTAGATTTCTTAACTCTTGTATTACATTTTGAAATTTACATAGCACTTTGTATATGCTTTTTGAAAATATTGCTCTGTATGACCACCTAGAAGAATGATCATTTATACATTTCCCACCTTACAGATGAGGATGGTTTTGGAGAAATACAAAGTTTATGAAGGTGCATAGTTCTGATAGGAGACCTGGCCAGACCCAGTGCTTGTGTGTCCATTGTTCCAGTGTGCCCTTGCCACTCAGGTCACTTCCCAAGAGAACAGCTTCTTGAAGGAACAGGCAACAGTGTTGGCAAGTGACAGAAAAAGGAGGGTGGAGGAGAGGGCACAATCCGAAGGCAGACAGAGGGCTCCAGAAGGACAGCCCTTGGGACCACAAAAGAGAAAACAAACAGCAACAAAAATAAATTTCCCCAATGTTGGTTTTTCCTTCGGTTGGCCTAATATCTTAGGCCAACATATTAATAGTTAACATTAGAAAACAGTTTTGAGCAAATAACTATTCTCCCCACCAAAAAAGAAAACAAAATAAAAACAAGCAGAGAAACAAAAAACAGGCCAAACTGCTCAAAACTGGATAAAAAAACAGTAGAGGTGTAAACTGTACATTAGGTCCTATACTATGACTTCACCCATCACAAACCCAAAGAAGGGCAAGATGGAGACAGAATTCACCATCAAATCCATCCTTAATTCCTTCTCCCCATTAGACCTATAGGTCCCAGCAACTCAACCACCAAAACAGTGTCAAGAGTGTTCACATGCATCTATACAGCTAGGTTTAAGTTGTAATTTTCAGCCCTTTCACATGCACCCTCTGTGAATGTGCCACAGACCCATGAAATAAAAACTAAAGGCAGGTACAGCAGAGGTCCGGGCCAGCTGGAGAAGCCTCACCTTGGATGAGTTGTTTCTGAGTCCTGCCTCTACTCAAGGCCTTGGCAGACTCCAGGAAGCTTCAGAACACAGCTCCAGGGTCTTCTCAGCATGACAGAAATGCCCTGGAGGGAAACTGGTGGCCATGTCCAGCACTGTCACCTAGGTTCTATTTTTAGCCATTACCGCTATATGGAGTTGAGATCATGACTCTAATTTCACAGGGGAAAAAAAAACAAACAAAATACAATTCTGAGGTCCAGATTACGTGACATCCCCAGATCCTAACTTTAACTAATGGTATACCTTAGATCAAAAGCCATGCCTTATGAGCCCAAGTCCACCCTCTCTGTCCTTGCTGTGTCCTTGGCACAGAGAAAGGACCCTGTGAAAGATGGTCTGCCACATGCCCACAGGAGGCATTCTCTAGAGTAGAAGTGGAATCTTCATGCTCCAGGTCCAAAACAACCTCCTCTCTGTGCTCTGAGTGCTTCCCAGTGTCCACGCACTGACTGGAGCCCCTCAAGGCAGGGACAAACGGGAAGCACAAGATGGGAAGCTCTTTCTTAAATCTAGAGGATCAGCCAATAAATCCAAATTACTGGAATTTTTCTCGGTCATTTTATGTTTGCTAAAGGGAAGAAAAAACTGTGAGAAATAAGGTTTAAATTGAAAATATATCAGCTCTATTGTTGAACAACACACGCTGCACTAGGCTGCACACAATACAATACATGAAGACACTGGTACTCTGTGCTTCTGCACTTGCTCACTTCCAAACACATTGAACAACCCTCATAATGATATGACACACTCCTGTGTGGTCTAACTGAACCTAGAATCAGAGAAGATAAACAGGGTTATAAATCTATTTATTGGAAACTACTGTTTGTGGACAGGTCATAATTTTACCATTTTTATGTCAAAAAAAAAAAATCCCTTCCAGGCCAAGTTTTCTTAAATATACAACTGTAATATGCATTTCTCCATGAACTCAACCATCTCTTACAAAGCAGCAATTGGATCACAGGCCCCAGTGGACACTGGTAA
The DNA here is from genome assembly GCA_004027555.1 of Craseonycteris thonglongyai. Lineage (NCBI taxonomy): Eukaryota > Metazoa > Chordata > Mammalia > Chiroptera > Craseonycteridae > Craseonycteris > Craseonycteris thonglongyai. Next base: position 6,958 of record PVKE010007811.1, read on the forward strand.
GATGAAATGAAACACTTCCTGATAAAGTCTGGCCTTGACCATATTCAAGGCACAGTCCATGTGTGCTGATTCTGGAGGTTGCAGGTTCTAATCCCAGCTACTCATCTTGCCAGAAGTATGACCTTGACTTAGCCTCAGGCCTGTTTCCTCATCTGTCTAAAGGGCTTCATTATAGTACCTATTTTATAGAATTGCTTTGAGGCTTGACTAAGACTATATGTCAAGTGCTTCTATATAAAAAGTTGCTTCGAGGAGATACCGGGTGGCTCAGTGGGTTGAACGCTCATCTTGCAGCCCCGGGGCCCAAGGATCAAGTCCGGGCCCCAGCCTGTGTGGACCCATATGCTTAACTGGGGTGTGCCCCAGTTCTGGTGTCCCTGCCCTGCATAGCCCTGCCCCAACCTGTGGAATGAAACTATGTAGAGAAATTAGTGATGTGCAACTATGGAGACTGCTCTGGGCCCTCCCCCTTATCTCTGTCTCTCTCTCTGTCTCTGTCTGTCTGTCTCTCTCTCTGTCAAAAACAATAAAAATAAATCTTTTTTTAAAAAGTTGTTTAGAGCATTGCTTGGCACATACTAATACTCAACTACTATCATGTACTCTCTCTTCATAACCCTCACCCTGAAGAAGTAAGAATAAGGCACCATATGCACATATTTATGCTATAATTAGTCAAGATTGGACAACGGCAGAGGTAATCAGTGAAGGTCAAGGCTGGATGTTTAATAAACAGAAAAAGGGGCTGATAGCTTCAGTGGCAAAGGCAATTCATAGAAGAGTTGAGCAGGGTGTACAGTACCAGTGGGGTTCACACACTCCTGACTCGGCAATGGAGCTCCCTGGTACAAGCCTTAGGACAGGCTATCAGAGGCTGAGCTAGGATAGGAAGATGTAGGCAGCTAGAACTTGAAGCACAAGCAAGAAAATTGAGTCTAAGAGTCCCAAGCCAATACCCAACTCAAAAGACTCAGAGACACACATCACCAGTGGCTGCAAGGTGTATGAAGCAGCGAGTAAGAAGAAGGAACTCAAGTAATGTTATGCAAGGAGCTGCATGAGGCAAGTGGGGAAAGGGTCGTAAACCAGCAACATGGAAGACTGCCACTGGACCAACACCGTCTTTTGAGTAACAGTTGCCTTTTACGTATCTATGATGCTTCTGGAATGCTGGCTCCTGTCCCTGGCCCAGGTTGGAAATTCTTGAGGTGGTCACAGTACAGTCTCTCATGATTTGCAGTCAGTCTCCTCTCTTCTTTCTAAATCACACATGATAGCTTGGGAGCCCAAGTCACAACAGACTCTACAGTGATAAAAGGAGACCCCAAGAAACTGAGGTTCTTGCCCCACTCACTGCGCTTCCCACAGAACACAGCCTTCTAGGACTGCCTGGCTTAAACTCATATTTTCAGTGTCTCCAGTTTACCACTACCGTCATCTAAGGAGAACCAGATTTCAGGCATGCCAGCTGAGAAGTCACCCAGGATGCCAAGCTCTACCAATATTGAACACCAACATGGTACTGGGGGCCCCAATCAACTTTACAAATATCAAGAGTTGGGGGGGCACTGCATGTACTGCATCTCTGTGCATGAGCATGCTGTATGAGGTTGGAACTACTTTATGATCAGTGCTCTGTATAGGAAGTGGGTCCCAAGGCTTAACAGATGACTGTTAAACTGCTTTCAGGGGAGAAGGCTGCTTACCTGCAGGCTTTACAGCCAGCAGCACAGAGAGACCCAGTAGCCCACACAAACTTGGCCTCTTCTCCCGATGAGCACCGAATAAATATTAAAGGAGTATCAGTTCACCAGCATGTCCAACTGGAGCACACCTACCTCCATCCAAACCTGCTTGTAAGCCAAATGAAGCCCACACTTTCCCACACGTCTTTCTGCCCCCTCTTCTCTCCATCAAGACCCATGAGCAAATCTGGGCTCTTCAGGTAAACTCAACAGTATTGGTTCTTTTTTTTACATAACTTTTTGTTTTTATTGTGGTAAAATATACATAAGATAAAATGTACAATTTGAACTACTTATAGGTGTACAGTTCTGTGACATTGAGCACATTTACATGGCTGTGCAACTATCACCACCAAGATTCATTCTTGTTTTCACTTCTGAGCATTACAAAAGTAGATATGACGTAAAAACTGGTCATGTTAAAAGGTAGATATGGAAAAGCCTGTATTTTCCAAGTGAGAACATAGACATCACTTTCTGATAAATGCTTAATATGCAAGTTCAGTTTGGAGCGTCAACTTCCTGTCTCCCTCCACATGTCCCTCCACCCTGCATTGGATTCTAAAGGAAATAGCCTATTTTTCGCTGTTCTCCCAAGTACTTAGGGGAAGCTGAGGCAGTACAGGGGGAGACACCAGGGCTCGGCTCCATTACGCACAGATTTGTGCTGCAGCTCTGGCCCTGCAGCTGCTAGTCATTTTGGCCTTGATCAGGCACACTCTGTGCCTCTATTGTTCCCTTACCAACAAACCTGAGATAACAGGAACACCTCCCAGGGCTGTCACAAGGACTGAATGAGACGGTAGGTATGTAAACATTTGGCAAAGCAGACAATCTCCATTCTTTATGTCAGTGAAAGCAGGCCGGTTAGGGGATTGGTGCGGCAGTGTGGGCAGGACGGGGACCTGCACTGCAGACAGAAGGAGGGCAACATCACAGACCGGCAGCACATGCTGTGGGCAGCTGTCATTCCGTGTTTTTCTTTTTAAAAAGACATCAAGGTCTTATCATTTGGGAAATCTTGTCAACCATCTGCCTTTTGGGGACCCTCATGTTGCAGTCTCATATTAAACTCTGAAGAGTTCTACAGTAAAGAAACTGATTTAAATTTCTTCTTCCAGAACTTGCCATAAATCCAGCCCATCCTTCTCCTTTCATTTAAGAAGTAGACCTGATTATTCTTTTATAAGAAAAACTTATACATTCTATAGGAATTTGATTCATGTACCTAGTTATCCAAGGTAAAAAAAAAATTTTTTCTAATATAGAATGAAATGATTCAAAGAGCTTAAGAAAATCATGCCAAGCCTTTACAGTATCTAAGGGTGATATTGGGGGTGGGGAGGAGGTGGAACATCAGACCAGCACCTTCTTTGAGATGCACTATACATAGTGATAACCCAGGCAGGGTGCTTTCCAACTCACCAGGAATACACTAAGCCCAGCCAAAATCTCTATCACTATTAGGTCACTTCAATGGAGGCTGACTGACAATCCTAGAAGGATTCCCATTTCTATCTGCCCAGAGGCACTGCGGTATTTGTTTATACAAGTGTCACCTTGGGAAGCTGGAATGGCTCAGCAGGTTAAACACTTACTTTGCAGCCCCGGAGCCTAAGGATTGAATCCCGGCCCCAACCCAGACAGACCCATAAGCTGAACTGGGGTATGCTCCCCATTCAGTTCTTGCCAGGGCCTATGCGGAAGACTCCCAGCCCAGTTCCTGCCCTGCACAGCCCCGCGCCCACCTGTGGAAAACTAATGCTGTCAACTATTGAGACTGCTCTGGGCCCTCTCCCTTCTCTCTGTCTCTCTCTCTGTCAAAAAAACAATAAGAATAAACCTTTTTAAAAAAAGAGTCATCTTGCTGAAATCTATGCATCTACATCATTGCCTCAGTGAACTATAGCCAAGCAGAAAGACTGACTGAAAGAACACCATAAACTTGGGATACTTGAGTCTTCCTTTGGCCAAACAAAGTATTAGCGTTGTCATCGTAACTCTGGCTATCAAGCGGCCTTGATAGCAGTGTGCTACAAAAAGCTCCACAAGCACACATGATCTCTTGACACCAGAGGGCAGGTGGGGCAGCTCCATCTCACAGCTGAATGGCAGCCGCAGAAACGATAAACAGGCAACTGGAAGAAACTGAACTCAGTGCTTAGAAGCTACGATCAACCAATCCCTTCGGAAATTCAACCACAAACCTTAATAAAGTTCATATCTTTGGACCTAAGTATGCTTCTCAGAGTTTATCTTAAGGAAATAACCTAACATACAGAAGAGCTTTTTGCACATCAAAAGCTTATTTTTAAGGATAAAAGCTGTCCAAAGCTGCAATATCCAACAATAAGAGCACAATTTTAAAATTCAAGTACACATACATAAAAGAATATATTATGAAGAAATTTAAACCATATTCATAAAGAAAATGCTCATAATGTAATGTCAAAAGAGAATAATCAGGCTTTAAAATTGAATATATATTATGAATATAGTTTTGTAGGAGAAATATGCACAGAAAAAATATTGCAAGGACACAGCCAAAGTGTTAACAGTAGAAAGCTTCATATGGCAAGACTATGTATGAGTAATTACTTTCCTTCTTTAGACTTTTTGGTGCTTTCTAAATTTTCTTACAATGAGCAGATATTACTCTAAAAGGGGAAATTAAATTTTTGTTATAAAATAATATATAAAATGATTTAAATAATTTCTAAATTACAAGTACTAAGAAAATGAAAAACAAATGAATGAAAAACATAATTCTTTTATGCAACGATTAGCCAAGAAAATCATAATTAGGAAGATGAATTTGCAATATGTATCCATGTGGGTTTACCTATATTCACACAGGAAGCAAGATGTAACAGGTGACTTCTAACCACACAGGTGGGCTGCAGTATCACTGGGAAGGGGCCTTCCCAGCTCCCACCACCCATCATGGTAATTTCACACATCCTAAATAAGCAGTGGGCTTGCCATGCAAACACAGCTTGACACCAGTCTCCCAGCCTTCCCTCACAGTCAGACTGCAGCCCCTAAGCCTTTATTAAACAGAAACCTTGAGTACTCCCCGCCCCCATGAGAACTAAAACATAAAAGATACCGTATTTTCCGGCATATAAGACGACTTTTGAAACGAAAAAAAGTCAACCGAAAATCGGGGGTCGTCTTATACGCCCGGTCGTCTTATACGCAGGAAAATACAGTAAGCTGACAGCTGTTTTTTAAGTGGAGGTGCAGTGAACTGTATGGTGATTTTTGTCTTGCTCTAAAGTCAGATGTAAAGCCAAGGAAAAATGCCTTCACCCCTTTACCATTTAAGATACTAAAAGCAAGTCTCCTTTATATTAGCATACAAAATCAGCAAAGTCAGTTCATCTTCAATTCCAGAAACTAAGATGTTAGCATCTTTAGTTGCCCTGGGATCAGAAAAGACTACAGTCAAAAGACATATGAACAGCAAACCAACTAAGGATATGGGTCCAACCTTCTCCTCACCTCCATCTAAAACTATGGCTTCACCCAGTTGCTAGGGACAGAGATCAGCTCCTTCATCCTACAACACAAGTAACTTTTACCAACTATCTGGGGAAAGAAAGGCGAGAAGAGCAGGCAAAGAATAAAAATGATGAGCTGAGTCCGCAGGGACCCACCTCAGAGAAGCACCCACAGAAGGCTGGGTGCTTACATCACCTTTAGTTTACCACTGGTTATTTCCTAGACATGTTGGGAAGCACTGTGCCCAGCTCTGATGACTAACAGTCAGCACTTGACAGTTTCCTTAAGAATGTACAGATTAGTTATTTCATTTATCACCTCCACGGAAGTAAGGAGACAAGTCAGTTCTCATAAACTGACTCTCACCTCTGCACACCACAGCCTGCACGTGTTAGCTCTTGGTGCTTCCTACACTTTCACGTGCACCAAGCCTGGGGATCTTGTTAGGGTGTGGGTACCGACTTAGCATGGCTAGGTGATGCGGAGACCAATGGAACCCCAATCTCTGAGGGCGAGACCCAGGCAGCAGGAAGGCTCCCCAGGTGACCCCACGTCCTGGCTACTCTGAGTGTGCCCCCTGCACCAACAGCACCAGCACACTAACAGGGGCATCAGCCATTGTGGAGACTGACAGGTAACACAGGTAATGTACAGAGTAAGTTTCTAAAATGTTTCTAAAATAAAAATGGTTATTATTTTACTACTAGTATGATTATTATTCAACAAGCTAATGCATCTGGGAGGAGACCAAATTTATAAAGAAACAGAGTTCTTGGGAAAACTATGAGTTAAAGGAAGGTAAGAAAATCTGAGTTGAGGAGGAGGTGCAAGAGGGTGGCTGAGAGCAAGAGTATGGGGAAGTGACACAGGGCCCTGTGCATAGCTCATTACCAGGGCACTAATAGTCACAGTAACAGCTGCCATTCACTAGGGCCTTAATTAAAGTGTCAGACACTGTCCTAACTACTGAGCATTCTCTAGGCAGAATCTAGGGGTTTCCATTATTCAGAGCCTACTGTCCCAAAGCCCCAGACTCAGGCCAGCGGGGGTCCTGGTGAGGTAGAGGATCCCTTTCCCTCAGCGCTACACACTGTGACAGCACAGCAGGACACAGCCGAGGCCTGGGAAGCACCCAAACCTGTGTTCTGCACCTTACATTTGTAGTTTCATTTTCCTCAGAGCAGCATGTGACCCTCTTCATTTATAATCAGCAAAGGGCAATGGAAAGGAGCTCAGTGACGCTCCCGGTGCAAAGCTCTCGTCCATGAACAGGGCAGAGTCCAACCCAAGTGCGTGGCTCCCATGCCTAAGCCACAGCCCCTGCAGGCACTCCAACAACCCAACCTGCTCTCCACAAAATTTGGAAAGTGACTAACTCTTAGGACTTACAGGATCGGAGAATATGGTCACTTCTTGGGATTATTCTATCATCTTTCCTTTAAAAAAAGAATAAAACACTTTTTATATAAGGATGCTTTCCCTGAATTCTATGATGTTCTTCAACTTCATGTTCCCCGTTTTATAAACAAGGAACTGGAGGCCCAGAAGAATTAAGTGGCTTCCTGGGATGTTAAGCAAATCAGACAAAGACCCCAGACCCAACTGAAAAGCCCCAGTGTCTGAGGCCATGGCTCTAGGGTGGGCACCAGCCAGAGTAAGTGGTTCCCTGCCAAGTGTCCCTCCTGGCAGCCAGGGGGAAATCAATGTCAGACAGCGATGCCAGGCTTCTCCATCATGAGTTGTTTCCAGGAGACACATCCTCACTGGTCAGTTCACCAGAGTTGCCACTCTACCACCGTTTACAAACGAATAAATCTGAAGAAGAAAACTAAAGATGGGGCAGGAGAGGTTGTGCATCAGCAATAACTTTATTCACTCAGAGTCTCCCCAGTTCTAGAAAGAAAAATAACATCCCCTATCCACTGCCCTGCAAGTGACAGATTTCCTACAGAGAACAGTGACTCAAAGGATATTGTGTGTGCCCTATTACTCAAAAAAGCAGAATTATAAAATGTCAAACTCTTTTTCAAATTACTATTAGGAAAAAGAGAAACATGCTATCATTTTGTAAACAGTCACCATGGCAGCCTGAGCCCCTTGACTCTTTATGGCCTTCAGTTCATAAATGCAAATGTGCACTCATTTTATACAGTTTGGTATTTTATTGCCTATCCAGTAACGGTTGAAACAAAGTTTCCATTTAAGTGTGCAGGACACTCACCTGTGAAAGCATTTGTGGCCTGAAAGCCAGCTTCCTGCATACTGCTCCCCAGACAAGCCTGTGCTCTGACTCAAGCTGTCCTGTCAAGAGGAAACGGCCTGGGCAAGTCCTCAGGTCACTTCCATCTTAGCCTGTCGGAGTGCATCGCTCAGCCTCGTCTGACTTTAGGTAGCATTTGATGCTCACCTGCGCTGCTCCCTGAGCGCAGGCAGTACCTGGGACAGCACCCAGTCCAGTAGCGCGCACCCTTGGGGCACGCTCACATCAGCCATCCAGCCAGAGAGTGGGGGCCATGGGGAGCCCAGGAGTAGAGGACGCTGTCGGGCTGAGACCTGCTTCCCCACCTTAGCACGCGGGCCTCCGCCGCCGCCGCCCGGCAGCGCGCATCCTCGCCGCTCGCAGCCGCTGCAAGGAAGCGCGTATGGTCTGATCTGCTGCTCTCTCTCCTTCTCCTCTCACCTTGCTGAAATTTAAAAAGAGAGAGATCGAGATCACTTTCCTGGTGGCCTGTAGTAAGTTTAGTAGACCTACAGAGGCCAAAAAAGAAAACGAAAAAGCCACCCAGAGCCATGCTCCTGCCCACACGGTGGACACGCGGGAGCTCTGGAGGAGGGGCAGCTACGGCGCTTTCTCGTGAGTGCCTGTGGAAGGGCAGGAGAGCAAAGCCACACAACACAGCGTTCACTGCCCAAACGTCCCTAAGGACGGCTACACAGGCGATACAATGTGCCAATGTCCTCCCCGAGGTTTCACAGTTCACAGACACCCTGAAGAAGCCCATTGCCCACGAAGCTTGTTCCTGGGGTCTGTCTTAGAAGTGGGGTCTGAGGTTCATAACCCCTGCCATCAGCAGTCCAGGAAGGACGCAGGTTGAGAAGTTTTAAAAAGTGACTCTTAAGGGAGAAATAAAGGCCGCTATTAATTGTTTAAAAAGAGTAGAAAGGATAAGCAAGTTTAATCTATAAACTATTTCACATATATTACATAATAATAATAACATTTTACAAAATACTTTCAGATATTTCCATGTTGTCATAGTACACAAGAAACAACAGAATTGTCAAACGCCCAAACTTTTCAAATGGAATACCTAACACAGAATCTCCAGTACTGGAGAAAACAAACCATTTTTACTATCACTTCATCCTAACCCATTTATAACCAGTTTTTAGAAAATGTAACCTTATTCCTCTTTTTCATCATCAAATTTGAGAAAAGATAAAGAATTTAAGAAAACAGCACATAAAAGAAATGAACCCTCTATTAAAACCTTCTTGTTGCTGTAAATATAAATATAACATAATGAAGTAAAATATCACTAACATAGATTAATTATAAGGAAGGCTTTATGTATTAATAAAGGATTTTAATTATATTAAGAAATTCAATTGTACTGCCATCATGCCCCTGTAGTAACAACCTCAGCTAATAAGGTATGTTCAGTAGTAGTCCTTAAGTTTAAGGAATAGGTAAAGTTTTTATTTTAACTAACAATCATTTATGTAAAGGGTTTAAAGTGCTTAAAAATGTGAGAAACATTTTTCTCTGAATTTAAACATGTATATAAAATGATCAACACACATTATCAGCATCCCAAAGGCTGTATCAATTTTAGGAAGTAAAATGGCCAAATAGAAACAAAAGCCCACTGACCCTAAAACTTTCATTTTCTTTGTCCTTTGCTATGATGTTTTCAATGCACAGAAATGCTAGACTTTGTTCTTTCTCTGAACTCAGAGACAAACTGAAGTGTGTGGTACGGTTTTTGTTGTTTTACTGTGAGGTTTTTGTTTATGTTATTTTGTTTCATTGCAAAGGGTATGCTACCTTACTTTTTAAGAAGTCAAGCTATAGTATATCATTATTTCAAATGGTTATGGGAAAGACTGAGACAGAGGTGGATAAAATAAAAGAAACAACAGTTATTTTTCTTTTACTGTCATTATCACACTCACCAATTTTTAAGTTTACTTCTTCTAAAACAGAGTATAGCAACAGGTGTGTAACAGTGCCTTTTGAGGTCTCAGGCATGATCTTGGCCAGGATTTTTAGGGCATGATGTGTGTGGTTCCCAAAAAAGAATACAGGGACTAAACTGTGTTAACTCATCAATAGATAACTTGCATATTCATACATACACTCTAAGTCTCCTTATATGCAGTTTTCAAGTTAAAATAAAACTATAAGGGCTATAAATGTTTTCTTTCCTAACCACTAGCAACATAGATAAGACACATTTTCTAGAAATGCAGAAGAAAACGATGGAGGGTCTCCAGAACCTGGAGTCTTTCTTCTGTTCAGTGAGGGAACCAACAATCTGGAACAGGACCAGAAACCAAGCTGCACTCAGCAATAAAGTATCAGATGACCCAACAGGTTGGGAAACAGAGGTCTGCTTTCACAGTTTAGTAGCCAACCAAGAATCAGCAAAAAAAAGACAGAGAAGCTGACAAATAACGTGTCACCTGCATGTCCTTCCCATCTGCCACTCTCGTGTGGCTCTAGCTCTAGTCTCAGCCCTAACAGCCCTCCTCAGAGATGCCTACTTGATCAGCCTCCAGGCTGAATTCAGAACCCAGTTACTGGGTTTCCTAGTACTTGCCACAGTGGCTGCACGCAGGGATCCTGACCATGTTGTGCCCATCTTTCCCACTAGACTTTAAGCACCACGGGACAAGGATAGGGATTGACTGACTCTCCATTTCCTTCCAGCACCTAAGTCATTGTCTGGAGCCTGGAAGGCACTCAGTAAACACATGTTTATCGAACGAATGGATAAAGCTCGTTAGCGTTCAGAGGGGTACACACAGAAGGGCTCAGCAAACGCCCACAAAATAAAACCACCCCAAGCTGTGCACTGACAAGCAGCAGTTCCCAGGAGGAAAGCTGTTCCGCAGTTCTGACACTGAGCCTCTGTGCTTGCAAGGGCTTTTCCTACCACCCTACCAGTCAGGATGAGCAGTGATTATGAGCAGTGGTTCCTACTTCACTCCCACTTCACAGAACGTCTTGTCCAATAAAGACCTGTAGAGGTTGTTGCTTTAAGTCCCCTCAAGTCACAGAGAGAAAACTCTAACCCCACAGAGGTTATATAACTTAGTCCCAAAAACTAGTGTGCAGGGGAGTCAGGACTAATGCCTGGGTCCCTTACCCCTACAAACACTGTTATTCCCATGTTACTTCTGAATCACAGGTAGTTCCCTAAACTGACATGCCTTTATGCCTGATAATACTGAAATCAGAAAATCAAAGTGGAAAAAGAGAGAAAGCATGAAGAAGGAAGCAACTTACCCAGAATGCAAGATCACAGAGAAATCCTGAGCCACACGTTAAGGGCCCCCTCTACAGCAAGCACACTACCAACATCCTGTCGTCTACACACACACACACACGCACACACACACATACACACACACTCTATATTGGGAAGATGGGCAGGACTAACCAGGAAATAAATTAATTCAACACTGCACTTGAAAAATGTCATTAAGTCCCACCCATAACAGAGCAACAGTTACTAAGGAAATAGAGCATCAAACGGAAAAACACCCCCACAGGAAGGGACTTTTTTAAAACACATGAACACCCACAAAACCTAACCCAGTAAGTTGTGGAATATGTTTGCTTTACCACTTGTTCATGAAAACTTTTATGAAATGCTGTCCTGTTAGGAATCATTTGGGAATGGAAACTTAACTGCATTCAACAGACCAGAGGTTTCATAAAAATACACTGCAAGAACAGACATGTGCAATTCAAGAAATATTAGGGTCACACACTGGGCACAGAGGCCAAAACTCAACAGAGAAGTAAAAGAGCATTTTTTCGAAACCTAGGAACATTCAAAAAAATTGTAGTGTGTAAAGAATAAACACTGCAGTTTCACTTTTGTATTTCTTCTCACTGTGGACAGACTGCTTTGCTGGGCGAGTGTCGGTTACCTAGGTGACGGCTAGACTAAGCAGCCTGACAAGTTCCAGGCCATAGACTCTTGGGAGCTAAGGCCCCATGCCTGTGTCTGATGGCCCATCGTTGCTCTGCCCATCAGAGAATTTCCAGGGAGAAAGGAACACAGAGATAAAGAGACAGTTTTAGCCTTGACAAACTGAGGCACTGCTGCAAATTCAAAACATAAGCAGTAATATATTAAGAGTTGTACTGCACTGCTTACCAAATAAATCTCATTTATGGGCTGTGTCATCTAAGTTCAAAGTGGCAGTGAACTTTTAGCAAGACAGATGTGAAAAAAAATAGGAAAAAGAAATCTGAGGATCTATTTCAGAGCAGATCTTGAACCAGGTGTCACCCTGGGAGAGAGACCACACTTCTCCACATGAATCGCTCTACCGCATGAACAGACAGTTTGGACCTTGGCAAATGCCAATCAGTCTCAAGATTCCTAACAGGAAAATAAGTAGGGCCTTAGGAAAAATACAGCCTGCCTGCATGTCAGCAGGAGGGCTAAGAACACAGCAGGGAGTCCCTCCCCTGGTTCTGGGCCCACTTACAGGACATGGTCAAGTCCTTCAGCCTGTCAGGCTCTCACTTCCTCATTGGTAAAGTGAGGAGGTTAATTCAATCCCTTTTGATCTGAGTATGCCCCTGTGGCCATGTCTCTTGTCAAGGCAGACAGGACAAATGTGCATGGAAAGGATAAGGCAAATGAGTACAGAAAATCTGCATAAGAACACATGTCTGAGAACAAACTTGTTGGGGGGTGGGGTGCTGCCACCAGGAAGGTTGTGTTGGGTCAGGTATTATGGATTCTTCAGTCTACTTTTAATTTCTGTGATTCAGGATACAAAACAACTTGTAGCTTTTAAAACGCAACCTCAAAGCCATCCTACCCAGGAAAGCTTGATGGACTCCAGTTATTTAGATCACCATTTCAGGAAGCAAGTGCAAAATCTAAGACTCCTGTTTCAAATGCACACACTAACTTATACAAACATGAAAGGGTGGCAATTACATGAGAACATCCTTTAAAATGTCACCTTGGCAAATATGATACTTGATAAATCCTGAAAGACCTATAGTCCAGGGCTCTACTCAAACCAATTTAAAGAAAGCCACCCCAGCCCCCAAAATAATTAAGTACCTTAGCAGTCCCTAGTGAATCAGTGAGTCTACAACTATCTCCTCAGATGATCTAGGAGCAAAGGAAGCCATGAGGGTTCATCTATCCTCCCCTTTCATTGATGAAGGAGAAGGAGGCTCAGGAGGACCAGGAACATACTGAGAGTGACTGGGGTGAAGGCCACGATGAAACCACAACCAGCTGTCAGTCTAGGCCCAACATCAAGTTCTCCCACACACACACAAACTGGCCAAAGGAAGAAGCTGAGGAAGGGGCACAATGTACACCTGTACCAACTGCCAGCGCGGATGAGGGAAACTGAAAGTATATCCATGTTCCCAGGCCCAACTGGACCAGGCTTACAACACCAGCATGCCCAAAGGAAAAGGCAAGGAAAGGCCCAGGGCTTGGCACAGGGTCAGACAGTTCTCAGGTGAATATGCATTGGAGGGTACGTGACCTAGTCTGAGCATGTCACGGTCACCTCGACTGTGGATGCCAGCTGAGCAGAGGGCAGCTGTGTGAGAAATGGTTACCCGTCCCAGCCTGGTGGGAGGGGCACAGGCTGGCCACACCAGGACTTGGGCTCCAAAATGCTCCACACTTAGGGCTCTCCCCCTCCCCAATTTTTTCAGATAAAATCAGCTTTCAGATAAAATCAGCTTACAGTCGACATGACAGGCGAAGAACAGAAGGGGGTCATTTCATGCAGGGAGCTAACAAGTGTGAGCAAAAATGGAAGGGGAGCTGCTGTCTTGTTCTTTGGTGAGAGTAGAAGAGAATATGTACTTATGGGCTATTTGTATGAAACAGTTTTTATCCTCCTTGAGCACATCCCTCAATACCCTTGTTACCCATCTGCTCTGCTACCGCCTGCGCTCACAGCTCCACACCTAGCCATTTCCTGCCACAGCTAATGGCAGGCTCCCATCAGACTCCTGCACTAGCTCTTTGGCATTCAGAATGCCCCATGAATGGCATCTTTGCATTCAGTATGTCAATAACTATTTATGGGGTCATTACTCTAGCCAGGCATTATTCCAGGTGCTGGGAGACAGCAGTGAGAAAACAAACCAAGCTCCTATCCCCGTGTTGCCTATATTCTCGTCTCTATGGAGGTATTTCCTAACAGTGACTTTTCTTGCTAATCTTTGTACCCTCAGTATTGATGATGGGGACTAGAATACAGCAGGTCCCCAGTAAATGCTAGTTATACTGCACTGAATTGCATCTGAACTTCAGCTGGGTCATCTCTGTCACTCTAATACCTCTGTCCTGCCTCAGCTTCACACAGTACCAAGAGCACAGGACATAAGAAGGCTGCTGACCTCCGCACACTCAAATCCTGGAGGGCACTCCACACATGGAAGTGCTGGCTGGGCATCGGAGCTCAGGAAGTGCCAACCCCTCCACCATTTAAAACACACTCAATGAGAGCTTTACACACAAACAGGCCAGAGGACAAAAGGCCTGGGTCAAACTGCTTTGGGTTTACCTCATTCTAGGCTATGTGTGATTTTGGCAGTTACTTAACCTCTCAGAACCTCAGTTCTATCATCTGTACAGCAGAAGCAATGAGGGCACCTACTTCATTGAATTATAGTACATTTAATGAGGAAACATATACAAAACATTGGTCTTTAATTAATGTTAAAGAAATAATAGTGGTTACAATAATTGCAACTCACCTCAAGCAGATGGCTAATAAATTATGTCTTTTTAGAATATACCCCATCCACCCTCTTTCAGTTCTTATCTGACCTAATTGGACACATGTCATTTTATCTTACAGTTCCTCAGTTGACTTGTCCTGTTTTTTTTCTAGGTTCTCAATAGGTTAAAAAAAAAAATCTAAACTAAAAATCGTTCTTTGTCAGCTAAAATGAATAACAGAGAGAACCAGGAAAAAGGATACAAAATTAGAGAAAATGTGTGGGTGAGGTACTTGGTATAAAAATGTGATAAAATAGAAGAGAAACTTGCCTTTAAAAGAAAAAAAGCTTCTTGATAGTCAGTCTTTTCATGTTTTCATATTGAAATACCAAATTTAAAAAACAGCAATAGACAGTAATAAATAAATGTAACCAAGGTTTTATATCCCCTTGCCAGAAAATAATCATGCAGGGTCTGCCTTTCTTCTGTCCTTTTGCCTGTTTGGTTTGCTGACTTTTTAAACCCTTTATGTGCTTTTCTTGAGCTTTCACAAGGCCCCAAGAATGAAACTGCACAGAGAGGACATCCTACTAACCTTTCCTACAGCTTAATAAATCCAGTACTCTTCTACACAACAGGAGGTGTTGGGACAGAACCACTAATACTTTCAAAGCTAATAAAAATTGATCAATAATAAACAGCTGATGCTCCCTATAGCAATGACTGATCTGCATAATTTTGTTTCTTACATTAGCGAAGGAGTTTCCTAAGTGTTCCCTGTGAACAAAGCTCCAAACCAGCTCCATGTTTGCCTCTTTAATCAAAATACACGGGGAATGTCTAAATTTTCATTAAGTATTTTGTCTTTTTTTACTTGTATTCATCTTCGGAAAAATACATTCCTCTAGGAGGAAGAAAACTTTCCATTTTACAATTTTTTACAACTCAATACCCAGTTTGAGGTGAGAAGTAGTGGATAAAAAATACTCCAATAATAGTTTTCTTGGATACTTCCAAAGAAACATGTATGGTGTATGGAACAGACATAGAGAAGGAAACACACAGTGAGCGCCTGACAGGGGCCTGGGGCCTGCAAGGCTCTGACCAGCATCCAGCAGAGACCACTGCTCAATTTAATGGAGGTGTAACTGTGGGTTTCTCTCTCTCTCTCTCTCTCTCTCTCTCTCTCTCTCTCTCTCTCTCTCGGTTGTTTAGCAATTTGTGCCCTAGAAGAAAGACTCCTTACTGCCTGAATATGGTCATTACAAAAAAATTGAGAAGTCCTGCTTACCTGTGGTGAGAGAAGGAGATACAGACCCATCCCATATCCTCTTAGAACCCAAACTTCCACTCAACTACTGTGCTGTTTCTACCAAAGAAGGGAACCAGAAGAAAAAACAATATGCAATGTATTATACATCATCCCAGGAAGATCATAGATTCTATGACTACCTTAGAGAAACCACAAGCTCTCATTTAAGAGCTAAAGCCCTCATTTGAGACATACCAAATTCTGGAACCAGAAGTCATTTAACCCAGTCAGTTAGCACTGGCAGAACAACTTACTCTGATCACAGAAATTCAAGGAGATGAACATTTCAGCAGATGTCTAAAAAACAAAACACAAAATGGTACTGTCTGAGTTTGGCCCCAGGAGCTGATGTCACCAGCAGCAACCAGTCTGACAGTGTGACAAACGAGCTCTCGGTGGTACAGTTACACACAGTAACGAACATTACATCTGCGAGAGGCCCCAGCACACCAAGCCATTTGACAAGCAGTGCCTGATTCCACATATATTAGTGAGACACTGATTGAGTTTCACGTCTTCCTAGAAGGCTGATGAGGCAGGGCCATGAAAGTGCATCTGTTCTGAAGAGCAGCTGTTGAAGGGCGCAGAGAATTCAGGGGAAAGGCTGCCTGGTATTTACTAATGGGACTATACAAACCCTGTCCCTGTGTGTTCTGGAGGCCTCCAGCCAAGCAGAGAGAGTTCATTAGACCAATTTCCGCTGCCTTGGTAACAAAGGCTACGCGTGTACTCTTACTCAGTAACAGAAAACAAGTATTATTCATGGGGGAAATGTTACAGACAGGTACTGCGTGACCCACCAAGCAGCCCATGCAGTGGTAGAGACGTGCCCTCCTGTTGTGTAGACCTGGCCCCTGCACAGCCCAGTGTGATCAGAAGCAGTGTCTTGCAGCCCCTAAGGCCATGTGCTTGCAAGTTTGCTGCATTTGCTCAGCCTTAGAAGTACTAATCAGTGGTTACAGAATCTATGTCATTCCAAACAGTGTACTCAACCAGGCCTCAGCATCCACTGTTGGGCTCCACTGCGGGCCTCTGGCAGCAAGAGGAAATTTTAACCACCGAAGTTGGAACCCAAAGTCATTGCTCATGTTCCCATCACTTGCCAAAGTTAGCTACACAGTATGTGAGGTCTTTCACGATCTATCTATGACAGGGACCCTGTCAGCCTGACAGGCAACTCTCTCTGCATTTAAAATACCATCGTTTTTCAGTTCTTTCTTTATTCCTCTTAAAATCTAGCCCTTATTTATTCCCTTCCCCTCTGGAGTCAACAAGTCAGAAGTGACTCATCCTATCCCTCAGCAAGCTTCTTCTGAAAGAGGCCCTGAGAGGGCAGGAGGAAGGCACAGGGGCTTGTGGTAGGAGGCAGGACAGGCCACAGAGAGGTAAATGAGTTCCTTCAAACAGCAAGAGCGAGGACTTGATTTTGTTCCTCACAGGAAAGCAAGCTGTTGCTGCTTTTCAACAAAATACTCTCTCTAGGCCATGTTCCCAAAATATCTCAAGAGGAAGCATGCAATCATCAAAACTAAATTTTGCCCATTTTGACTTAAAAATAAATATATTGATAAATGCATTTGAACTAGGAAAATGCCTATATGTAAATACATAGGATTACATCAAAGAGCAAGGAGCTGCCTGCTTAATTGGGCTGACTGGTTGGAGAAAATATAGAGGATGGGGGAAGGGCGCTGAGTGACTCCCATCATGTGCCAGGCTATTGCAGTCAGGGACTCTGTGAACCCTCTGGCACTGACACAGATGCCCACTCCCTGAAGCACTGTGCTCAGAGGATCCAGCACGGCTTTGGGGGCTTAGGATGACAATTGTGCTGAGCAGTC
Source organism: Craseonycteris thonglongyai (assembly GCA_004027555.1). Taxonomy (NCBI): domain Eukaryota; kingdom Metazoa; phylum Chordata; class Mammalia; order Chiroptera; family Craseonycteridae; genus Craseonycteris; species Craseonycteris thonglongyai. The sequence continues at coordinate 24,311 of PVKE010007811.1, forward strand.
CACCACAACTACTCAGGAAGATCACATACCCTCTCAAAGCATCAGTTTCTTCATGTCAAATAGGCATTAATATAACTGCAAGGCAGTTCTGATGACTAAATGAGAAAACACATGAAAGGCATGTACATGGCACCAGAACATCAAACAGGCCCTCAATAAATGGTTAAGGCAGTAAAGGATAGCAGGAAAGAAGGGCAGGCATGACATTGTTTTCAAACCCTTGGGAGATGTGTGGAAGGTGGTATGGTTAGTCGACCAGGCTACCAAAAAGGTGGGGAAAAAAGGAGGGAAGAGAAAGGAAAACAATAGCATCTCCATGGAACCCACTATACTCCATTCTGTGGTTGAACACTCAAAGAGTTAAAATCTAGGGCAAGCTTGTCCAAACCACAGCTTGCAGGTCACATGTGGCCCAGGATGGCTTTGATTGTAACCCAACACAAATTCGTAAACTTCCTTAAAACGTAAGATTATTTTGTGATTTTTTTTTTTAGCTCATCAGCTATCTTTAGGGTTAGTGTAGATTATGTGTTGCTCAAGACAATTCTTCTTTCAATGCGCCCAGGGAAGCCAAAAGATTGGACACCCTTTGTTAGATTAGAATTTAATATTCTCATCTTCAAATAATTACTTAAATAGGTCAGCATCAGGTGTGTTTCACTTTTTCCTTATTAAAACTTGTTCATCTAACGAAGGCATCCACTACCCCTGCTAACTTGACCCCTCATTCACTCCACTAGGCCTTCATTCATACCCCAACACACAGAGCCAGTCAAATGTTTACTGCACACCCACTGACTGTTGGGATTCCCCACATCAGAGAAATCACTCCTATTGAAATGGCTTACCTCTTCATTTCCTTTGAATAAAAACATGTGATTATATTCAACTAAACCATATAAAAAAGAATAGCTAAAGAAGATATTTAAACAACTTATACCAATACCTAAAAATGGCTTTCTGGAAAAAAAGGAAATAATTGGCATTTTCAAGGATATTTTAAGAGCTCCATTTCTCTTCTTCTCTACCCACCTCCCTCCACAGATGAGTCAGGGCCACATTCAGAGTTGCACGGGCCCCTGGCCTAGAGATAAACTTGGGTAAAAGGGGATTTTATAGTGAGGACGAAGGCCATTGAAATTTAAAAGCAGTCTAGCTACTCTAACACCATCACTTTCTCTCTGGTTCCCATGGAAACAGACCTCAGATCGCCAAAAACAGGGTAAAGATAGCACCATGCCCAGTTTCCCTGCTATCCGTTTCCATGGGAACTGGAAGAGAAGGGAATGAAGGCTGGGTAGCTAGACTGCCTGCCAATCTCCATCCCCATCAGCTGGAGATGCAGACACTGCTGGCACGCTAGTCAAGTGGCCTGCAGTCCTCCACAGGTTCTTTAGGTAAGACATGTCCACTCTTGGATGGAGTCTGAGAGAAAAGGACGCTCACAGCAGGCTAGACTGTGGGACCAAAGCCAGCCATGGACCTCCAGACACACATTCAGCAGGTGATTCACCTCTTGAACATTCCTTTACCAACCAGAGGGGATCCATTTCAAATCAGTGGCTCCCACATCGGGCTAGGCAGCAGGATGACCCCAGGCATAGTAAATCAATATCTCAGGGGGCTGGGACCAGTGTTCTGTAGTTTTTAATCAGCTCCAAAAGTGATTCTGATGCTTGGTCATTCTGGGAATCCAATGATCTAGACCAGAGTTTCCCAAAGTTTAAGGTACTCGTGGATTCTGGTGAAATGCAAATTCTAATTGAGTTGAGATTCGGCATTTTTAACTAGCTCGCAAGGAATGTTGATGCTGCTTGGACCACATCTAAATAGCCAATATCTAGACTCCAGTGAGTTGGTCTCCTTCTCCACAGACCAAAGATAGAAACTGCAGGTATCCCACAATAACAACTTATTTCCATCTTCAGCCATCAGTCCACACCCAGGCCTCTAAAACAGACAGCTCTGATGATAGGGGATGAAGAGGAGTTAAGTCATGCTTCACATTACCTTCCCTCTACCTGTGATCTCTGTCCCCAGAGACAATCTGCATGGATAAGAAGGTAACAGAATAGTAAAAATTCTGTATAATCAGGGGAAAGAAACACAATTGTCTCTTCTAAATCTGATTTCTCTAAGAAAAGTAAAAGCAAATTCTACATATTTAAAGATAAAACTAGTGGTGAAAAATGTGTGAAATATTTAGAGTATTTATAAACATTGATGTTTTCTACCCAAAGAAGAATGGAACTGTCCACATGTCACTTTTTTTAAATGAAAGAAAAAAAATTTTAAGCTATTTTAAAAAGATTTATTTTATTGGTTTTGACAGAGACAGAGGCAGAGAGAGACAGAGAAAAGGGGGAGGGCCCAGAGCAGTCTCCATAGTTGTACTTCATCAGCTCTCAACATGGTTTCATTCCACACAGGTGGGCGGGGGCCTCATAGGACAGGAACCAAGCTGGGGGCCTCCCACATGGGAGGCACACCCCCTCAAGCCAAGGGCCATAAACTGTGGGGTGAGAACAGAACTGGGGGTCTCCCACATGGGAAGCACACGGGCCAGGGTCAGGATTCACTCCCCAGTCCCCCAGGCTGCAAAGCAAGCTCTTAATTCACTGAGCCATCCCATTTCCCCAAAATGAGAGAAAATTTTGAAAAACTCTATGTTTATTATAAGGAAATAACTCAGCCTTAAAAATCCCTAGTCTAAAAGAAAATGTGCAGAGTAAAATCAGATGCCACATTTTAGCTAAAAGTATGCAGAGTAATACAAAAGTAATGCTTCTTTCTATACTGAACCACAAAATAGTTTTAAACCACCTAAAATGCCAGTGTTCATTTAAAAGCAAGTCACTGATTTTCTATTTTAAGATATCTCCATTTTGCTTACATATAAAAAGTGGACTATTTCTGTTTGTTTCATAAAATGCATTTTTTTATCTTTTTTACATATCCTTCTTGATAAACCATTACATATATTAATCTTTTAAAATAAAATATAAGCAAAGAATTCAATTTGAGAAATAATCTTCTGATTATAAAAATGTAAAAGGAAAAAAGTCAATTTTTCAATTAGTCAGCACACAAACAACAAAGAGAGCTCAGCATTTTGCACAGTCCTGTAACCTCAGGCAGCCAAAGAAAACTTCGCACATACAGTCTGTGACACACATTTTCATCCCAACAAGGCAAAAATACACATAATATTTATACATGCATGTATAATGTCACAAACAAACTTTTAAAAATGAGTGAACTTTGAGACTCAGTGGCTTTTTAGGTTCCCAAAGCACATGAAGCCAGAATACAATTAACTGCTGTGATAAAGAAAATGAAGTCAAATTGAAGGATTTCAGCATTCACTGAAATACCACAAACATAAATACAAAATAACAAATTAAACAGCTATAGTAGAGGATGCCAAAGTGGTGTAAGCTATTAAGTACTCCATTAAAGAAGATAAAAATAAAAGGGAATAAATGAAGAGACACATTTATACTGAGCTCCACTGAAATCTGTTAGTTTGCAAGACCCTAGCCAGAGAATTAGTTGTATTTACTGTGTTTGTGTATTTACTTTGTGTTTACATAAAAAAGCAACTGAAGTAGGGTCAACAAACTTCATGCAAAAGGCCAGATGGTATGCATGCAGTCTCTGTCTCTACTCCTCAATTCTGTCATTGAAGTATGAAAGCAGACACCAGCAACAATACATAAATGAATGAGAGTGATGTGTTCTAATAAAACTTTATTTATACAAACAAGCACTAGCCAGGATATGGCCTATCAGCCATAATTTACCAGCCAGTGGACTAGACAATAAACTCCTTATTTGGGGGGAAATGTCATATTCAACTTCCCCTCCACTGTTTCAGGGAAGGGAGGAGAAAATGGGCTGAAGGATCTGATATCCATTTCTCAATCACCCCTAAGGAATCTTTGGATTCTCAATACCCCAAATGTTCTAGCATTTCCAAGCATTTATATTTCAGCTCTATACACCTGCTACAAATTAACATATAATAATTTGTTACATGTTTTCTGTATTTTTTCTTGCATTTATCTTGTGCTCTTTACTAAATTCTAATAGTCCTAAGGGCAAGACTATTTATTTGCACTTACGCTCAGAATTTAACTTAGTGGTCAACAAAAGATACTGCTGACAAACAAATTCTCCTTTCTTCTCAAAGGGTAGGTAAAAATGTGGCTAAACAGGAGAAAAAAACAAAACACCACCATCTTTTATAATAACCTCAATGCAACTACGGCAGGGAGGACAATCTCCAGGTCTACTTTATGAAGGCCAAATGTATATAATGGACATGTTCACTAGAACCTCCTGAAGGTTAGGACTGGCCTTATCTGACAGTGTCCCCAGCTACTGCACATGGAAATACCTATTGAATTCAACAATATGTACAGTATCATGAACTATATAATGAACTAATATAATTTTTTATACTTAACAGAACTGTGGAAATTTGGAAATAGGAAATGCTCTTAGATATCATCCAGTTCAACCCATTTTCCCTTATAAGTAAAAATGCTCAGATATCACCACAAGTTATACAAAGCCAGGCCTAGGACAGAATGTAAAATTGAGCAAAATGTAATGGTCTTTTAAACATAATATAGAAATTCTTGCTGTTTTAAGAAATCCTATAATGAATCTTGTGTCATAAATAAAAACATGCATTACTAAAAGTTGTTTTTTAACTAATTGAGTTCTTTGAACCTGGGTCCTGACATACTTGGTTCCCTAGTAGAAGGCCCAGCAGTAACTAGTCACAGTGTTCATACAGGAGATTATGACAGTCCACAGTGATGCGGCAGAGACAATATAAAGTTGTGGCTTGGGATCCAGCAGCAGCAAATGTGGAACACCATGCCTTTGGGAACAGCCCCATCTTAGAGCACACCACATCATCCTGTGTCTCAGCTGCACTTCACAGATTCTGTCTCTGTTCTTCTGCAGACTGTTCCCATGAAGCATCAGTGTGAGATGAACACAGGTCGCATTTCCAGAGCCACCCAAACCAAAGGAAGAGAGCCTTCTCTACAGCCATGTCTAACTCCTGCTGCTGGACCCGGTTTCTCAAGGAGAATCAAACCTTCCTGGAGCCACTAGCTTAGCCTGAAAACCTTGGTAGCATATTCTGATGAGAAAAGGCAAAAGAATCAAAGGCCAAGGCGGAGACAGTGCCCACATCTAAAAACAAGGTAAGCCCTAATGTCACAGAAAACAGTCAGCTCCCCTGGATCATTTCAAGCTATTTCCCTTGGCCACTGTGACAGAACAGGAAATGGAAAGAGCTTCACCTTTTGCAGTTTTATACTGTGAATAATAAAATTTCCCTTAGAGAGATGACACAAACACTAAACTATAATACATAGGGTCTATGTAAAGTGCCTGACACAGAGTGGGTACTCAGTAATATTTTCTACTGAGCATCACTGTAATAGGAATCATTAAAGACAATGAACACAGTCAACTCAAGTAAATAAAGGCAAAGTGAAAACTAGTTTTCAGCGTGTTTACATGGGGCTCATTGATAACAGTGTTTAATCCCAGCCTACATTCTCTGTGACACATAACATAGTTCCACAAGTTCACCCTTTGCCTTTTCCCCTCTGAGCCCACAAGCACATAAGAGGCCACAAGCCACATTTTGGTACCCAGGACTGTAAGTTCCCATAGGACAATGTTTCTCAAACTTTGGGTTGTGACTTATTAGTGGGCTATTTAATTAATGTAGATCACAACCAGTACTTTTTTAAAAAATAGAGAGGAAAAGACAGTACATCTGAGGAAGTAAGGGAAGGTTCCTGCCTCAAGAACCTTCTATACAGAGATACACCACATGTGGGTACTGATATGTGTGTGCCAGGTCACAATGCAACAATTATTTCTTAATGGGAACCATAGCCAGGATGTAAAATTCATTTCTTACTCAGAAATATTATGCTATTAACACAGACCATCAACACAGCTCCCTGTGTGAAGGGCCACTTGCAATCAGGAACTTCACACTAGCTCTTAGCCAAAAAACTGAGAAGCGATGCAATCTGGAACTTTATTAGTGGCTGAGTATTTTAAAAGTCCATGCACTAACTATTCCCTATAATTTAGGAGGCTTACGCTAGTGAGAAAAGCTCAAAAACTCCCCAGGAGCGTCCATAGTTCCAAGCACAAGCCCTGGTCCCGGGTGACCGGTGTGGTCAAACAGCCGAGCTGGGCTAAAAGGAGTGATCTTCACAAATACCCATCACTGTAAGATGAGGCACCAAAAAAAAATGGAGAAGGTGGTTTGACTGCATAAACCTGTTTACTAGAAGCCTGTCATCAGGGAAAAGAAACTCGAGGAAAGGATATTTATCTACAGAACATGAAGTTCATTTCCAGTGTGTATTAAGAAATAATCAGAGCATTTATCAAAGGCCTGGGGGCACAGAAGTAGCTCTCTAAAGGGCAAATCTGATCAGATTGCTTCCCTGCTTAACAGTCTTCAGTGGTTCCCACTGCCTTCAGGATGTAGTTCAAACTCAGAAGCCCCTATGGCCTTTCATGATGGTCCAGCTGCTGCCTCCCTTTCCACTCTCATCTCCTCCCATGCCCAGTGTGAAGGCCATACAAAGGCTATGCTCCAGTGTCCTGAGCATATCTGGAGGTACCATGATCAGCCCTGTGCCTACGGTGTCCCTGCAAGCAATGTCCTCACCAAGACGTGGGACTCAGGCCTCTGGGGGCTTCTGTCACATGCAGCCCTCTCTGAAAGTACCTGTAACCCCACCATATTTTTCACTTTTCTGTCTCCACCAAGCTGGGTAGTTCCTTGAAGACAAGAAATTCATACCATTCCTACAGCTGCAGCACCAAATACAGGGCTCCAGAGGTAAGAGGTGCTCCATAAATGCTTAACTGGATAGAAGACAACAAAACCTGCTTAGAAGGATGGTGAGTGGCCACCGTTCTTCAGTTTACATGTGCCCTGAGTCTCTGAGCCTGGCCTCGACATCCAGGTAAAGTACACTGTCCTATAGCCAACTATGACCCTCCCATTCTTCATCTCGATGACACATGCACCCTGACTGCGCTTCCTTTGGCAAAAAGAAGCATGGTCTATAACATTTGCCTCCTTCTCCATTGACCTTCCACCAGAAAATCATTATTACTAACCAGCAGGGTGAACAGCAAAGAGAACAGACTCAGACCTATGGACTCTGAGCTGGTTAAAACAGGTAAACACATCTTCCTGATATGCAAAGATCATATAGTTACATACAAATGACATGTTATATATTGTGCCTGATGTATTACATACAGGGTATATATGATGAAAATGTGTGTGCGGAGATAGAACTAGAAATAGAGACTGATAGAGAAATAAAACATACCAACCAATAATTATGAATTAACACACAGTATTGGGAGAAGTCACACATACTAGATTTATCTCAACAAGCTGACAAATTCACTCCCAAAATATAACAGATGACTGACTCTGCTTGTGAAGTTATAATAAACATTAGAAACAACATCTATTACAAATGAAAAAGCCATTATTGGAAAACAAACAAAACAACCAAACCTATGTCTGGTAAGCTCCTGGTGACAATGAAACATGACCCACCCAGGCATTACGCACCCAGGAGCATTCTCTGCCAAATGAGCCTCCTCATGCCCACATTCCCAGGTAACAGATTCACTACCTACTCAACAATGTTGTCCACTCACCTGCATGGGCCACTGGCAAAAAGGTGAGGTAGGCCTGTGTGTGAAGGAATTCAACAGGATTAAAGGACAGAAGAGCCTGGTTCCTGGTCCTTGCCTCTGAAACTAGAGACCTTTAGAGCAAGAGAGTAAATCTCACCTTCTCAAGCCATGATGGGGCAAGCCTACCCTTTTGACCCAGTCTATGCCCACAAAAGAAACCCTGCCTGTTTCTTCCTATGGAAAAAGAAAATAAAACTTCACACCCAAGGAGACAAGAAGAAATGGAGCTGCCCCAGTAGTTTGTACTGACAAACTCTGGCACAGGTGAAAACTCATTAGTGTTTCTATAATAATCCATTGTGTAAACTTGTTAAGAGCCTGGAAATGATGCTCACTGCATTAGCAGGTTTGCACACAGAGACTCAGCCCTTAGGAAATTTCATTAACCCTTCCCAGCTTTCACAAATGCAAGTATTCCAGATGAAAATAAAAAGGGGGTTGTAAAGGATGGCATATGTCTATATACACTACCAGCATGATCAGCAAGACTAGGACATCATGATCAGCAAGACTAGAACATCTCAGAACCTCTGCCCCAAACCTTAACCCCACTCCTCTCCCATGCACACCTGGCTTCCTGGCATATTTGCTGTCTAAGTACCTCTGTTTCCCGAGATGGGGGCACATGCTCTGCAGGCTTTTCATCCTATGTTCAGGAGAAACTCTAATCCTTTCCAGTCATGCCCTGGTGACTAGCCTCTGCTATCCACCCCAGATGCTCCTTTCCATGGACCCACCAAATCACAGAGCTTAAGGCTATCAAATACTTCACCCTAAAGAAGACTCTGGGGTCATTTTTTTTATTCTGATGGGCATTTCAAATAATATTTCAAAAATAATAGGGGAGGCCAGGATGGCCCAGCGGGTTAAGCTCTTGCTTTGTAGCCCCAAGGATTTGACCAATTCTATCAAATCCTGGCCCCGGCCCGTGAGGACCCATATGCTGAACAGGGGTATACCTCCCATGCAGGAGGCCCCCTGCCCAGTTCCTGCCCTGCACAGCCCCCACCCAGCTGTGTGAAACGAAACCATGTCGAAAACTGATGATGTACAGCTGTGGGGACTGCTCTGGGCCCTCCCCTTTCTCTCTGTCTCTGTCTCTCTCTGTCTCTGTCAAAACCAATAAAATAAATCTTTTAGAAATAAAAATAATAATTCCTATGTGTATCTATTTCTTATAATATAATACTGTTTTGCATCTATTAGGCGGCTGGTCTTACCCCACAGTCAAGTAATTTTACCTATCTCTCCTTTATGGACAAGAAAGACCAGAGTCAGAAGGCCAATGGCTTTGCTGCAGGCTGCAAGGTTAGATTAAACAAAACAACTTACAAGAGCTCTCCCACTGGAAATCAGACCTCTTTGGGCTATACCAACTTGGCTTCTCCAGAGAGACAGAGCCAGGGCTGCAGCACCCTCATGACTCTCCCCACCGCCCTCCGCCCCCCAAAAAAGCACACCTCCCCCAGAGCTATGTAGATGGACCCAGCACCTACAATTACAAATAATAAACAAGAATCACAACAAAACAAAGAAAGCCAAATCGTTTGTCCTCCTTCTCTTCCAATAAAAATAGTTCAGAAAAGGTGAAACATAAATAGAAGTATAAAAGAAAGTCAAAGAACATTGCCAGATAAACAAATTCAGGTTAAAAGGGGCAGGTGAGAGGGAGATGCAGTGTTTGGCTGATTAGGAATGAAAACAACTCAGTTCTCTGAGACCTCAGCTCCAGTCACACTCCCCATGACCTTACACAACGAATCCAACTTCTCTAGTATCAAGTTTCATCACAGATAAGGAAAAAGATGGAACTAGAACCTATCAGGTTTCTTTCTGCCCCAAAACATATGAAACAAGAAGGTCATGAATACCACAAATTAAGTTACTTACAGTAATTTCCACAAAGTTCAAACACCCCCTAGGCTAGAAGCATCTTCCAAAACTGAAGGTGTTTCTAAAAAAAAAAACAACAAAAAACTAAAGGTGCTTCTAAACAATCTGGTCACAAAACACCTAAAAGAAAGTGCCTAGAGAAATAATATAAATGAAGTAAATAAGGTAAGTGCCATGGAAGCATCTAGAAAAGCACCTGGCTCATAGCAGGCTCTCATCTACCTGATGAATGAATGGGACACATGGACCACAGAGATGACTGAAGAATAAAATCAGAGTTGCTTTATGAGGAAAACCTACTTTATAACTATTTTTTTATTGTTAAATTTATTGGGGTAACATTGCTTGATAACAATTACATTGTTTCCAGGTGTACAATTCTACATTACATTGTCTATGCATTGCATTGTGTGCTCACCACCCAGAATTAGCTCTCTTTCCATCACCGTATATTTGATGTTCCCACCCCACCACCCGATCTCCCACCCACCTCCCCCTTGACCCTCAGGTAACAACTAAACTATTGACTGTGTCCATGCCTTTTTGTTCCTTCATTACTTTCAGTTTTATATTCCATCTATAAGTGAGGTCATATGTTTCTTGATTCTTTCAGTCTTACTTTTTCCACTTAATAAGATGGTTTCAAGGCCCATCCATTTTATCACAAATGGCTGTATTTCATCTTTTCTTATTGCTGAGTAGTATTACATTGTGTAAATGTACCACAACTTCTTTATCCAGTCATCTATGAAAGGACACTTTGATTGTTTCCACATCTCGGCCACCATGAACAGTGCTGCAATGAACATTGGGGTACATACAGATTAGTAAAGTAAGGTTTTCAAGTTTTGGGAGTAGATATCCAGAACAGGGAATGCTGAAACCTAGGGCAATTCCATTCCTAATTTTTTGAGGAATCTTCATACTGCCTTCCATAGTGGCTGTACTACTTTACATTCCCACCAGCAGTGTATGAGGGTTCCTTTTCCTTCACAGTCACTCCAGCACTTACTATTCCTTGTCTTATTGATTCTAACAGGTTTAAGGTGGTATCTCATTGTGGTTTTAATTTGCATCTCCCTAATTGCTAGTGATGTTCAGCATTTTTTCATGTATCTGCTGGCTGTGTGTCTTTGGGGGAGAAGTGTCTGTTTAGGTCTTCTGCCCATTTTTTAATTGGATCATTTGTTTGTTTTTTTGTTGAGTTGTATGGGTTCTTCATATATTTAAGATATTAGCCCCTTATCAGAGGCATTGTTTGCAAATATTTTCTCCCATTCAGTTGGTTTCCTTTTTACTTTGTTGACAGTTTCCTTTGCTGTATAGAAGCTTTTTAGTTTGATGTAGTCCCATTCATTTACTTTTGCTTTTACTGCCTTTACTTTTGAGGTCAAGTTCATGAAGTGCTCTCTGAGCCCATGGTCTACAAGTTTAATACCAATGTTTTCTTCTATGCACTTTATTGTTTCGGGTCTTAAGTGGAGGTCTTTAATCCAATTTGAGTTCATTTTGGTATATGGAGACAGTTCAGAATCTAGATTCATTCTTTTGCGTGTGGTTTTTCCAATTTTCCCAGCACCATTTACAGAAGAGGCTTTCTTTTTTCTGTTGTATATTTTTTTGCTTCATCAAAAATTATCTTTCCAAAAATTATCTGGTTTATTTCTGGGTTTTCAATTTTGTTCCATTGGACAGTATGTCTATTTTTCTGCCAGTACCAAGCTGTTTTGATTATTGATGCTTTGTAGTATAAACTGAAATCAGGGAGTGTGATGCCTCCAGCCTTATTCTTTTTTCAGAGGATTGCTTTGGTGATTTGGGGTCTTTTGTGGTTCCATCTGAATCTGATAATTTTTTTTAATCTATTTCTCAAAAGAATGTGGAATTTTGATGGGAATTGCATTAACTCTTTATATTGCTTTGGCTAATATGGCCATTTAAACTATGTTGATTTTTCCAATCCATGAACACAAAATATCTTTCCATTTCTTTGTGCCTTCTTCAATTTCTTTTATTAGTGTCTTATAGTTTTCGGTATATAAATCCTTCACATTCTTTGTTAAGTTTATTGCTAAGTATTTTATTCTTTTGTTTTGATCACAAAAGCTATCGGTTTTCTCATTTCTTTTTCTGAAATTTCACTGTTTATATATAAAAATGCTGTGCATTTTGTACATTCATTTTGTATCCTGAGACTTTACTATATTCATTCATTATTTCTAATAGTTATATTGTGGAGTCTCTAGGTTGTTCTAAATAGGATCATTTCATTTGCAAAAAGTGACAGTTTAACTTCTTCCTGACCAATTTGAGTGCCTTTTATTTCTTTCTCCTGCCTCATGGCTCTGGCTAGAACTTCCAGTACTATGTTGTATAGCAATTGAGACAGGACACATGCCTGTTTGTTTCTGATTTTAGGAGAAAAGAATCCAGTTTTTTTCCATTTAGTATGACATCTACTGAGGGTTTGCCATATTTGGCCTTTATTATGATGAGGTACTTTCCTCTATACCCATTTTACTAAGTGTTTTGATCACGAATAGATATTGTATCTTGTCAAATGCTTTTTCTACATCAATTGATATAATCATATGGTTTTTATCCTTTATTCTGTTTATGTGGTGTATCACACTGACTGATTTGCATAGCTTGAATCATCCTTGTGCCTCTGGGGTGAATCCTACTTGATCATGATGTATAATCTTTTGAATGCATTGTTGTTTATTCTATTTGCTAGTATTTTGTTTAGGATTTTTTCATCAGTGTTCATCAAAGATATTGGTCTATGGTTTTATTTTGTTGTGATGTCCTTACCAGGATTTGGTATTAGGGTAATGTTCCCTTCATAGAATGAGTCAGAAAGTGTTGCCTTTTCTTCAATATTTTAGAAAAGTTTGAGGAGGATAGGTGTTCCTCTTTGAATGCCTGGGAAAACTAGTGAGACCATGTGGTGCTCGATTCTTGCTTTTGGGGAGGTTTTGGATGTTTGCTTAATTTCCTTACTGTTGATTGGTCTGTTTAGATTATCCAGTTCTTCTTGATTCAGTCTAGGTTAACTGTATGTTTCTAAACTCTTGTCCACTTCTTCTAGGTTGCAAAATTTGGTGGGACATAGCCTTCATAGTAGATTTGTATGATCCTTTGTATTTCTGTGGTATCAATTGTAATTTCCCCTCTTTCATTTCTAATTTGGACTATTTGTGCCTCTTCTCTTTTTCACTTGTTGAGCCTAGCCAGGGGTTCATCAATTTTATTATTCTTTTCAAAGAACCAGCTCTTTGTTTTATTAATTTTTTCTATTGCTTTTCTATTCTCTATTTCATTAAGTTCTGCTTTTATTTTTATGATTTCCTTCCTTCTGCTGCCATTGGGTGTTTTTTATTTTGTTGTTGTTCTTCTTACTTTTTCTAGTTCTTTGAGATGTGATACTAGTTTGTTTACTTCTGATTATTCTTGTTTCTTGAGAAAGGCCTGTAGTGATATAAATATCCCTCTTATTATTGCTTTTGCTGCATCCCAGTTTTTTTTTTATTTTACTTTAAAGATTTATTTTATTGCTTTTGACAGAGACATAGAGAGACAGAGAAAGACAGAGAGAAGGGGAGGGCCCAGAGCAGTCTCCATAGTTGTACATCATTAGTCTTCAACATGGTTTCATTCCACACAGGTGGGAGAGGCCTGTGCAGGGCAGAAACTGGGCTGGGGGCCTCCCGAATGGGAGGCACGCCCCCTCGAGCCGGGGGCCAAACCAGGGAGTGAGAACCAAACTGGAGGCCTCCCGGATGGGAAGCACACTCCAGCTCAGCATATGGGTCCATACAGACCGGGGCCGGGATTCAATCCTCAGTCCCCGGGGCTACAACAAGCTCTTAACCTGCTGAGCCAACCCGGTTTCCCCAGTCCCAGTAATTTTGATACGTTGTGTTTGCATTGTCATTCATTTCTACATATTTTTAATCTCTTCTTTTATTTCTTCTTTGATCCAGTCATTTCTTAATAACATGTTGTTTAATCTCCATGTATATGTGATTTTTCCTGCTTTCTTTTTGTAGTTGATCTCCAATATCAAAGCTTTGTGATCAGAGAATACACTTGGTATGATTTCGATCTTCTTAAATTTGCTGAGGCAAGCTTTGTGTCCCAGAATGTGATCTATCCTTGAAAACATTCCATGTGCACTGAAAAAGAATGTATAGTCATGTGTTGTAGAATGATTTATCCTGTAAATGTCAACTATGTCCAATTACTATAATGTATCATTTAAAGCTACTATTTCCTTATTGATTTTCTGTTTCGATGATCTGTCCATGGTTTTCACGGGGGTGTTTAAGTACAATATTAAAGATTTATTTTTATTGTTTTTGACAGAGAGAGAGAGATACAGAGACAGAGACAGAGAGAAGGGGGAGGACCCAGAACAGTCTCCATAGTTGCGCATCATCAGTTTTTCCACATAGTTTCATTCCACAAGTAGGCACGGGGCTGCACAGGGCTGGAACCGGGCCAGGGTCTCGCCCCAGTGAGAACTGAACTGGGAACACTCCTCAGTTCAGCATATGAGTCCACACAGGACGGGGCTGGGATTCAATCGTTGGTCCCTGGGGCTGCAAAGTGAGCACTTAACCCACTGAGCCATCCCAGCTTTCCCTAAATCCAATATTATAATGGTGTTTTTGTCAGTTTCTCCTTCTAGATCTGTTAGTAGTTGATTGTAAATTTTGGTGCTTCTTGGTTGGGGGCATGTATATTAATAAGTGTCACGTCTTCTAGTTGTATTGTGCCCTTTATCATTATGAAATGTCCATCTTTGTCTCTTATTATCTTTTTGATCCTGAAGTCTGCTTTGTCAGATATGAGTGTGGCTACACCTGCTTTTCTCTGGATGCCATTTGCTTGGAGTATTTTTTCCACCCTTTCACTTTGAGTCTGTGTCTTTTTTTCTGTGTAGCTGAGGTGTGTCTTTTGTAGGCAACATAAGGTTGGTTTTTGTTCTTAATCCAGTTTGCTATTCTGTGTCATGTTATTGGTGAGTTCAGACTATTTATATTTAGGGTAATGATTGCCATATGAAGATTTCCTATAGCCATTTTATCTTTTGTTTTCTGTTAGCTCTATTTTTCGATTGTTTCGTTGCTTTTTTATTCCCATCGGTTATTTTAGTTTGATGGTGTTTATGAGTGTTTTCTCTGTTTTCCCTTCTTTTATTGTTATGTGTCCCAGTTCTAAGTTCTTTTTGAGAGGTTAGCATGAACTTTATGGAAATGAAAGTTTCATATATGTAGTAATTCCTTTTCTTAAATATGTTTCTTATCTCCATTCTCTTGGGAAATTTAAGCCTATACTTCCTCCCCTTTTATGTTTTTGTTGTTCCAGTTTATCCCTATTGACTTTTACTTTTTTATTTAGGTCCAATTGCCTCCTTCAGCAGTTCTTGAAATGCTGACCTTGTCCTGGAAGATTCCTTTAGTTTCTGTATGTTTAAAAAGGTCTTTATTCCTCCTTCATATCTAAAGAATCCTGCTGGGTGCAGGATTCTTGACTGGTAATTTTTCTCCTTTAATATTTTAAATACTTGATTCCACTCCCTTCTGGCTTGTAGAGTTTCTGTTGAGAAATCTGATAATAGTCTGATGGGCTTTTAGTTATACATTATGATGTTCTTTTTCTGGTTGCCTTGAGGATTCTTTCTTTGTCTTTGATCTTTGACATCTTCAGCATAATGTGCCTTTGAGAGGATCTGCTAGGATTCAAGTAGTCAGGGGTCCTGCTTTCTTCTTGAATTTGAGGTTCCAGTTCTTACCATAGATTTGGGAGGTTCTCATTTACTATTTGTCTGAGCAAATTCTCTTTGCTTTTCTCATCCTCTGCTCCCTCCAGAATACCTATTATTCATATGTTATTCTTTCTAATGGAGTCTCATAGTTCTTGCAGATATCTTTCTTTCATTTCTTTTAGCTATTAGGTCTCTCCTTCATTCTGTGAAATTTCCAAATTCCTGTCTTAGATTTCACTAATTATTTCCTCCATCTAGTCACCTCTGCTTCCTATGCTAGCTATTTCATTTTGCATTTCTTTTATTGTGTTGTTTATCTCCAGAATTTGTATTTGCTTCTTTTTTATAGATTCAATTTCCTTTCTGATATCACTTAGCTCCCTCTGTGTATTTGCCAGTTTTCTTTGATCTCTTTGAGTGTTTTCAAAACTGCAGTACTGAACTCTGTGTTATTTAGCTCATATATTTCCATACTTCCAGTTCCTTTTCTGGAAATTTTTCATTTTCTTTCTGAGCACCTCTGTTCACTTGGGTACTCATTGCCATTGGAACATTTCTTTTCCTGGACTTGAGGACTTTTCCTCTTGGTAGATGTGAAGACATCTTTTTTCTACTTCCTAATTGGTGTTGCTGTAGTGTCTTATAATATTTTCTCTTGGTTATTTGGTTTTCTCATGGTGGGAGACTTCCTAGAAGGTGGGCTTCTCTGACTTAGTCGCCCTGGTCACTGTACACCTCCACTTTGGGAAGATATGGTGGGTGATGGTATCCTACACCTCCAAGAGCCCACTGTAGTTAGAGGCTGCCACACCTGTCCTTCAGTTTTCCTAGATCTCTCTGTGGGCTTCAGGAGAAAGAGTGGGGGAAGGTTTGTTGGAAGTGGCGCAGGTCTATTTGCCCCACAAGGTAATGGTTGCTTCCCAGCAGCAAGTCACTGAAGGCAGGCTCTGGGTGAGGCTGGTGGAGTGACTTTTGGGAGAGAACACAGGGAATCAGCCAGGCTCTGTGTCCAAGGCCACGCAGTGCTCCGGTTGGGGCCCTACCTCACTGAGGGGTACTTTTCACTTCAGCCATCAGCACACTCCTGGTGCCCTCCTCTGCACTATATCTCCCCAGCTGTCTGTACCACCTGATACACAGCCCTTTCAGGCTGTCACAGTCCACTCACTGAATTTCCCTGCCACATAGTGGTTCTCAAATTCTCATGGATCAAAAGCATCTGGGGAATTTATATAAAGCTAAAATTCCAAGTTTCATCTCCACAGTGGGGCTAGAGTAGGTTATAATGCCTTCATTCACATATCCAAAGGACCTTCCTGTGGACAGCAAGTAGGACTACTCTATATAGCTCTAATGATCAGAACAGGACCACTGAGTAAAAAATATGGCTTCTACTCATTGACAGGAAACAAGTTTTAATAATTAAGAACCATGCAAAACTGAAACAGACTGCCTCATGAGGCAGTAGGCTCCCCATGACTGCAATTGGTGAAGAAATGCATGAATGACCACATGTTGAGGGTGTTGAAGAGGGATCCATCCATCAGATAAGGCTGCATCAGATAGCCAAGAAATGCCCTCCACCACTGAATGACTTTACTATAATAGTAACTGTGTATGGGTTAAACCTTTCTCAGTCTTGCTCAGGACCCTGTCCTCAACAGTGATCTCAGGGATACATGCAAAAAGAATAAATGGTTCTCTCCAATACAACGATAAAGATCAGCCACGACCCAGATTCCTACAGGATCCAAGATTCAGGAGCCAAGGCCAGTATTCATTAATTTCACCTTAAAAATGGGACTTGAATCTCAAGTATTCTTGCTACTAAAAGCAAGGCACTATGAAGGTTTTGTTTTGTTTTTTAATTTGAGAGAAAATAGACTAAAGATAAAATTGTGATGTTAAAGATCAAATAACCCTCATATTTATCCAGGATGTCATTGAAGTTTTTAGTATCAAATAAATATATGACAGACCCTGATCTCTAAGAGCTGATATTATAAGATGATCGATCCAGGGTTAAAAAAACTCTGGTCTTCAAAAATCAAATATTTAATTTTAGCTGAACATCAAACAATTCTTATTTTTTCACAGAAAGACCTGGGAATCATTCCATTAACTGTCTTTAGGGAGACAATATGAGAAAGAAACAATGCTTTGTTCTCTCTTTCCATTGAAAAGTAACCAGGGCTCTTACAAAACACTCACTGACTTTAAGATAAATGTATAGTATCATATTACAGAGCCAATATATGTTTTCATTTAACATATGTTAGAACTCATTCTATGTTAATTACTCTTTGGAACAGAACATTTATATCTCCTCCCTAGGACAATCTTTTAAAATCCAGAATAAAATTGCTGAGACCAGGATCAGGTCCAGTAAGGATGGCAGCACAGAACAAGCACAGGACATAGAATTATTTAGAAACATTTAATACTGACCAGAATCACAAAAAGTAAAGTGTCAAAGTTGTATTACAATTCCACCTAAAAGAGTGCTCTAGTGTTATTAATTTGGCAATTAAAATGTTTAAAATTTTTTAATGAGATAATTATAATTATAAAGACTTAAGGTATCTCCAAGACCACAACTAATATTTTTTGTTTTTATTACAGTACTATTCCTGACACTACATATTTTATCATGGAAATGAGAAGTACTATTATCATTTTCAGCTGTCAAAACATGCCCTGAAAGCCAAGGTCATAATCCAACACTAACTCAATGACATGACAGTTAAAAATGCAAAACTGTCCTCACACTGACTTTGTAAACTCCTCTGATATGATACACAAGTCACACTTGAGAAATCTGCATTTTAATTTGTACTTCATTCTCCTCTGGTGCCATCCTAAAGACTTCCATTAACAGAAGTAACTTGCAGCCTCCCCCTCCCTGCCCGCACCCCCACCACACACACACATACAATGCCATTCACCATTCTCCTTATTCTCAAACCTTTTTGCCAGTTGGATTTTTTACGATTAATCTGATAACTAACTATAACATATAGAACTGATTACAAGCATTAGTTTTTACCAAAAGATGAGTCAAACTTTATCTCAAGCAAAGAAAAAAAATATTAGTTTTCCAACTAAGCTTTTTCTGAAGGCATAAAAGTGTCCAACAAACTCACATTCAGTGATCCACCACATTCTCATGTAATTTTTATAATGAGCATCAGAAGGAACCTTCCTGCCCTTAACACAAGTACTAAATCTCATCCAAGAATAAATTTATGTTTATCATATTTGCATTCCCCTTTTCATTTCTAGTAAATTGGTTTCCATTCTGTTACTTCTGTCAAGCTGTTTTCTGCTGTTTTCACCTTTTGAATTTTCTCCTTGCTTTACTCAATTTGTCTTCTAAGATGTCTTTACATTTCTACAAAGGTCCAGCTGGAAACATTTGGATGCATACCTGAAGCAAGCAGACTGAGATCCAAAGGGTGGGGATTTCAAAATCAGACAACCACATTAGGTTGATTTTTATGATATTCCTAAGTAGTTGTTCCTAATCATACCTTGATCTCCTATGTGTCAGCTCCCTCTATAGACTTTATTGGCATAGTCCAAAGCTCCACACATAAGGTCTATCTGGACTGCAGAAGATTTTGAATGATAAGGTCACTAGAATACTAAATGAACTCAAATGTGTAAAAGTAAAGTTGTGACATAAGCGGAAGGCCAAGAAATGTTTAATGCACGCTGTGAGAAAATCAGATAAGAAATGCTGCCCCACGTTCCTACATAAACTGGCACAACACACAATTAGCCTTAACAGAAATGTTGGTATACAAGGCAAAGCAACCATAACAAATTCCAAAGATGGCCTCTCTTATACCTCTGCTCATATTATATTTCAAATATGTCTTTGCTAAATCACCTTTAAACAATTAAACCACCATACAGTTAAGATGTGCCAAATATGTCAAGGCCCCTTGCTGACAGGAATCAGAATAGGCATGCCTGGCTCTGCTGTGACCTTACTGTAACTGACTGGGACAAAACCCCCCACAAAGAACAACGTGGTGTGTAGTTGACATTATGCTAGCCCCTTAATGGGAAACATACAACTTATTATTTTTCATCCATCAAACTGTTGCAGCAGGCCCTTCTCAGCTCTGTCAATGCAGTCTTCACTACAGAGATAATGCCTAACATGGATGAGAGTACTGATGATGTCATCCAGACAACCCATGAGATTACATGCCCTGGAGCCCATGAGAGAACCCACATAAAAAAGGCCCAGAAAGATGATGTTCTAAGCATCACCAGCAGATGAGACAATAAAAACCTGGCTTGGGGCCATGGTGATATTGGCTGTCTTGTCTAGGGGGTTGTACAGTACTTCGAGCCATAGAACCACCATCCAAAGTTAAATACAATAAGAAGCATTTAGAAATACGGTAAGTCAGATAGAGGAAGATAAAATTCCATGTGACCTTATATATGGAATCTAAAGAACAAAATAGACGAACAAACAAAACAGAAACAGACTCATACACAAAGAACAAACTGATGGTTGCCAGAGGGGGGCTGGATAAAAAAGGGGAAGGGATTAAGAAATACAAATTGTACATAATGCAATACATAGACAATGTAAGGTAGAGCTGTACACCTGGAAACTATGTAATTGTTATCAACCAATGTCACCACAATAAATTTAACAATATAAAAACAAGTTAAAAAAAAAGAGAAGATATTCCATCCCCAAAAAAGAAGTACAAATTTAGTAGTTATGAAATAGCCACAGGGATGTAAAGTACAGCAAAGAGAATGTAGTCAATAATGTTGCAACAACTATGTATAGTGCCAGGTGGGTTACTAGGCTAATGGGGGAGACATAAATTGCATAAATGTTCAGCCACTATGCTATACACCTGAAACTAATATAAAGTAATAATGAATGTCAACTGTAATTTAAAATAATTAATTTTTTTTTAATGAACTTAAGGGAAGAAGTATATGCTCTTCAACCACATTACCTCTCCCTTACTAGAAATTATCACCAGAAAAGTTGGAATACTGTCAGAAGAAATGGGAACCTAATTCAGAGGTTCTTTTGAGTTAACAATAGAAGAAAAGCCCTGTGGTAACATCGAGGATATTCTTGATGAGCAATGGGCTCTTTTCACAAGGTTGCTTTCGTACTCAGAACTTCAAACATGTACAGCTATCCATACTCCCTCCCATTATAACCTAATATCTATGGTACACAGTCAACATCCAAATATTTGGCACAATCTCTAAATAAAATCATTAATGCAAAATTTGGTGGGGGTCTTATACTCATCTCACATCTATTTGCATCCTTCTATCAAGATAAAGGGACAAAATTTAGTGGAAACAAAATGGGGAGGAAAGGTAGGGTAGATAAATATTAGTAATTCTTGCTGGGACCAGGAATGGGCACCTTCACATTCCCTCCTCCTTGCATAGTGAAAGAGCACTGCATACCTATCTGCCTCTTTTACCCAGTTTCCATTCCTGAAAGACCCTGTGTAAAAGGATATCTAACAGCCCTGCTTCTCAGTGGCCTTTTTACCATTTTGTTGTTGTTGTTGTTGTTAAATTTATTGGGGTGACATTAATTGATATCAATTACATTATTTCCAGGTGTACAGTTCTACATTACATTGTCTATACATCGCATTATGTGCTCACTACCCAGAATGAACTCATTTTCCATCACTGTGTGTTAGATTCCCCATTCTTACTCCCACCCACCCATCTCTCCCCTCTTACCCTCAGGTAACCACTAAACTATTGACTGTGTCCATGAGTCTTTGTTTCTTTGTTCCTCTCAGTTTTATATTCCACCTATAAGTGAGGTCATATGTTTCTTGATTCTTTCATTCTGACTTATTTCACTTAAAAAAATGTTTTCAAGGTCTGTCCATGTTGTCACAAATTGCTGTATTTCACCTTTTCTTATTGCTGAGTAGTAGTCCATTGTATAAATGTACCACAACTTCTTTATCCAGTTATCTACCAGAGGACACTTTGGTTGATTCCACAACTTAGCCACTGTGAACAATACTGTGATGAACACTGGGGTACATATATCTTTGCAGATTAAGGTTTTCAGGTTTTTGAGGTAGATACCCAGTAGAGGGATTGCTGGGTCATATAGCAGTTCCATTCCTAGTTTTCTGAGGAATCTCCACACTGCCTTCCACAGTGCTTGTACCAATTTACATTCCCAACAGCAGCGTATGAGGGTTCCTTTTTCTCCACAGCCTCTCCAGCACTAGTTATTCCTTGTCTTGTTGATTATAACCATTCTAACAGGTGTGAAGTAGTATCTCATTGTGGTTTAATTTGCATGTCGCTAATTGCTAGTGATGTTGAGCATTTTTTCATGTATCTGTTGGCAGTTTGCATGTCTTCAGGAGAGAAGTGTCTGTTTAGGTCTCATGCCCATTTTTTAATTGGATTGTTTTTTAGTTGTTGAGCTATATGAGTTGTTTATATATTTTAGATACTAGCCCCTTATCAGAGGCATTGTTTGCAAATATTTTCTCCCATTCAGTTGGTTTCCTTTTAACTTTGTTGACGGTGTCTTTTGCTGTGTAGAAGCTTTTTAGTTTGATATAGTCCCATTCATTTATTTTTGTTTTTACTTCCATTGCCTGTGGGATCAAGTCCATAAAGTGCTCTCTGAGCCCAAGGTCTATAAGTTTAGTGCCGATGCCTTCTTCTATGCACTTTGTAGTTTCAGATCTTATGTGGAGGTTTACCTTTTGAATCGTGATACTAGAGATTCCTGTCTGAGTCCATTATCTTTGTAAATAAATGGCCAGTACATGTAAGAACAGAAATTGAAAAATCCACATTATATTTACTTACGTTATTTTCACAAATATTCATGGTCATTTCGTATGTATGACCTAGAAATCTCATGATTTAAAAATTCAGGGATCTTTTATTATACTGATTTATTTTAGTAGTGATATCTGTAATGGAGGCCAAAGGTCTACCTAGACAAAACACATGATAGCACTGAAAGCAAAAGCCAGACATGATTATCACTGATAATATTGGTACTGTCCTTTCCAGAAACAACGTAATATTGTATACTTTCTCACCTGTATTTATCTTGTTACATACCCAATTAGATAACAACCTTCCTGAGAGCAGAAAACACATTTTTTCTGAGAAGAGTAGCTGTATAGGATACTTTATTCTTAATCTGACCCTAAAATAAACCAGTTTCCAAAGTGGCTCAGAGATGCAATTTTTTTCTCCATTGCTAATGAGAGAAATAAAACTAGCAGGAAATTGAAAACCTGGGTCCTGGGTGAGGCAAGCTTAGCTGAGATCCTGGGTGACCAAGCCTCATCCATCACTCATCAAGAGAGACGCCATTCTCCAAGCATTCACTATAACTTGAAGTCTTTTCATTCCATGGCCTATCTACAGCTCACATTCTCTGTGCTCCATCAGAAGCTGAAAACACTTTACTCTCTCATTGATTTCAAAGGCCAAAAACAGTCAGAAACAAAATTTATCAATTTCCAACTGTGCCCCAGCCATATGTCCAATGGTTGGAAGGAAATCTTTGAAATATACAAGCCAATATCAAGAATAGTGTCATCTGAGGGTAAAATAGGTTAGGAAAATCTGTACATACCCTCTGCAGTTGTTGTAGTTGGCCTTCACCAGAATGTACTTAATGTAGTTGAAACCAGAAAGCTTAATTCTTAGAGATAATATTTCTGATGAAGTACCAACATTTATATCATTTATCATCTATGCAATTATAAAGTCAAATTCAATTGGAACTCAGTCTCCTAAGTGTCCAAAAGAGATAACTCCCAGGGAATTAAATTCACAAAAATGAGTTCACAATCATGTTTATCTGCAATAAAAATATTCAGTCCCCTCCTTGCTATTATTACATAGCAAATAGAACAGCAGAGTATGAGAGTTTGTAGGTAATAATACAACTTTGCTTTTAAGCTGGCTCAAACAATTGTAAAGATAAAAAGCTCATTACTTAACAAGAAGTCTATCCTATTGTTAAGACAACTCCAACTGTTAGAATCTACGTTCCAAAAATGAAGAATTGTTCTTTCCTGTACCATCCCTGTACCAACAGGTCCTGAACTGATGATCTCAAGTAATGTCAAAACCCCACTGTTTCCTCCACCGAAGAGGGAAACCTTTTATTTGAAGGCCTTTATCTTACAGCTGTGGAGTCCACTCCATCCATGGGCTACTAGTATACTTTTCATGTAACATGATGTTCAAATTCTTGGCCATCAGAGTCCCTGCTTCTGAATCATCTATGGTGTGTCAATGCCCATACTTTAGCACAAAACCTGAACCTAAACAGATATAACCTGACCAATGTGGGCTTCCAAGCATTAATTTAGCCACTAATCTTCCATGAATGAATGTAGCCTAAAAATCCAATGGTGGTGTTTCACTTGTTTTCAGCTGCCTCATATCTTTGATAGACAGCACAGTTTTGGGTTTTGTTCTGTTTTGTTTGACTACTAACTCTTTCTCCATCTAGTCTTTTTCACTTTCCCATCTAAAAATTATGTAACTGAGCTTCTGAACCCAAATATAGGTCAGGCTTTTACTTTTACCCATGTTAAATTTCATCATATTTGTGTTAATTAATTTTTCTAGCTTATCAATATCATTCTGAGTTATAATTCTCTTGTACTTACTGTTTCTAACTGAAAATGAAAGCCATCGCTCTTAGTCCATTCAGGCTGTTATAACAGAAATACCATAAACTAGGTGGCTTTATAAACAACATGTATGAGTGTTTCTCACAGTTCTGGAGGCTGAGGATTCCAAGATCATGGTATTGGCAGATTTGGTGTGTGGTGTCCGATGAAGGCCCACTTCCTCATAAATAGCCATTCTCTTACTGTAACCTCACATAATGGAAGGAGTAGGCTAACTCTCTGGTGTCTTATTTATAAGTAAGGGCAATAATTCCATTCACGAGGGCTCTGTCCTAATAATCTAATCACCTCTCAAAGGCCCCACTACCTAATACCATTACTTTGGGGGTTAGAATGTGGGAGGATACACAGGCATTCAGACCTTAGCATCATCCTTCTAAACTTAAATTACTAGAAAAATTCCAAAGAAGACAGGGTTAGAATCTTCCTAGGCAATAAACTGTTTTCAATAATCATAACTGGTGGTGGTTATATTACTATTTTTCTTCTAACCCTATTGTACATAGAAATACAACTTCCCATTAAAAGAAACCAGAGTTTTTTAGGGAAATGGCTAGTTCCAGGTTTAGTGCACAAAATGTATTAATACAAGATGAGCCTCTTGTCATACCAGATAGCAAGAAAGCCATCAAAGATTATCAGTATCGGAAGCTGGGATGTCTCAGTGGGTTAAACGCTCGCTTTGCAGCCCTGGAGGCTGAGGTTCGAATCCTGGGCCCGGCCCATGCAGACCCATATGCTGAACTGGGGTGTACCCCCAGTTCAGTTCTTGCCGGTGCCTATGCGGGAGGCTCCCTGCCCAGTTCCTGCCCTGTGCAGCCCCATGCCCACCGATGGAGTGAAACTATATAGAAAACTAATGCTGTCAACTATGGAGACTGCTCTGGGCCCTCCCCCTTCTCTCTGTCTCTCTGTCTCTCTCTCTCTCTCTCTCTCTGTCTCTCTCTCTCTCTGTTTCTCTCTGTGTCAGAAAACAATAAAAATAAATCTTTAAAGATTATCAGTATCATGTCCAAAGAACTCAGCAGATAACTGAAAGAGGTTCTCAGT
>PVKE010007812.1:0-49488 GCA_004027555.1 Craseonycteris thonglongyai
GTCCCGGCTTTCCCCTGGACACTTTTTTCTTACACATACTTCATAAGATATTTTCATAGACAATTAACATAGATATGCTATATTACTGGATAATATAGTAGTTTAAAGAGAAATTTCTATAGATTGACAAACTTTTTAGATACTACTTATACATACCCAGCAGCATGCATAATATGTTCATTTTTGTAGCAAATGAAATTTAAATCGACTTTGTGAAGTAGCTGCGCATATTTATACTGCTTATAATTCACTCTACGTTTCCAGTTACTAAGAAAAAAGAAGTGAGATGTTCTCACACAAAACACTTCTTTTTTTTGTTTTGTTTTGTTTTGTTTTGACAGAGAGAGAGAGAGAGAGAGAGAGAGAGAGAGATACAGAGACAAAGAGAGAACTGAACTGGAGGAAATCCCCAGTTCAGCATATGGGTCCGCATGGGCCGGGGCCAGGATTCAATCCTTGGTCCCCGGTGCTGCAAAGTGAGCGCTTAACCCACTGAGCCATCCCAGCTTCCCCCACAAAACATTTCAATAGCCCACTCGTTCTGTAGTCATCACCCAGAGGCATATTTCAATGTGACAGCTGGGTGACATCTCATCCTCTCAATTAGGATGAAGAGAGATGATGCCCATTTCCAGGAGGAGGCTGCATTCGCTAAAGAGCATAACCTATCAGTTGATCTTTTGACCTATTACTTTACATCATCTGCACTCTATTTAATCATTACAGGCCTGCTAACTAATCAGGTCATCCTGCCAAACCTCCACTTGCTCTGTTCTCCAGCCCAACTTCTAGTGCTGACTTGTCTTAAACTTTCTTAAATTAGAAGACCAGAAAGAATCTTTTACTCCCAGAAGCCTTCAGGGCCCCCCTGCTGCTTTTCAATGTAGTGTCTCTGACCCTTATCGTAAATATATTAAGCAAAGAAAGGTTTAAAATCCATTGAAGGGAGCCTGAGCAGCCATGAGTCACTTATGACTGGGGTGAAATCAGAAATTATAAATTAAGGTAAATCAATTCCAATGGTGTATCAGAGGAAAAAGGCGAGAAGCAAAAATCTCAGGCTGCCTCTTTACTAATCTGGGAACTGTCATATGTGAATAATTCTTCAAAGACGTGGAAGGAAGTACAGAGAGCAGGAGAAACCACTCACAGAGGACTGGGTGGGAACACGTAAGCTCGCAATGACTTCAAGTGTAATTGTTGTGGTTTATGACCAAATAGGCAAAACTGAATTTCTGAAATCAGGCCCCTTGAGCAAAACTGCTTTCTAGCACCCCTAAAGCTCCTGTCTGATGTTCCTATGCCAGATGTGGAACTGACCGATTATCACAGTTCTGTGACTCTGCCAGATATAGCCTACAGTCACCCCAAACTCAAAATGCCCCATTGCCTTCCAAATCAGGTGCTCTTGACCTCCTGTTCTTGTGCATTACTCAATGACATAAGGAAAATCTCACTCTGGCTCCCAGGCCTCATACATAGACTTCCGGGTATTCAGAATAAACATTCTCATCCTTATTGACCACATTTGCAAAGAAAAACCAAAAACATCACATTTGGGTAGGCTAAAATACTCACAGGAAATTGCTAGGAAGGCAGTCTGTCTACGCTTCTCAGGGAGCACAGATACTGCTACGTGGTACAAGGACGTGTGGTCAGTATCTATTTTATTAACCACAATAGCCCCTGCCCAGTTCCCTACATTGCTGTTTCATATTCTTTAAATAGAAAATTTAATACAGGTTAACAAAAGTAATTAATTAACTGTAAACTAAATGCAATCTTATACCTTTTAAATGTATTCTATATATTAATAAATAAGTTCATTAACACGTGAAGCGCCCAGGTTATTTTGTCTTGCTTCCCTCTTGGTTCGTTATATCAGATTTCTCCAAAACGCTGGGGACCAGAGATCTGTTTAGGCTGCGATAAGGCTGAATGTTTATATATAGAATATATTTACTGTGTGAATATTTATTATTTACCGCAATTTGTACAAAGCATTATTTTAGAAATGCTTTATATTCAGTCAGCTGTCTGCGATTCTTGTTCCAGTGCAGAAAAAGATTTTTTTTTACCCATGAATGTGAAAATGTCAGTAGAAGAGGAGCATGAAAGTGATTCTAGTGAAATTATTTTTCCTAAGAAACGGTGTAGAGTCATTATTTTTTCATCATCAGACAAAGAGGATGAGAATATTGAAGAATGGCATGCAAAAGACAACCATTTTTATGTTTACTGTGTTTTAATAAAACTCATTAAAAATTTTTTACTATTTTTTTATTTCTGTATTCATGATATCATCTTGAAATTATTTAAAATTTATTAATAGAATGTAATTTTTTTAAATTTTATATCATCAGTTTATCAGACAAAATATTATGTGGGATTAACTTTCCTAAAAGAATTTTTTTGGTGCAAATATTTAAATCTACACATCTAAGATCCTCAGTGAACTTCAGGTAAATGAAAGCTACAACAGAGGTTTTGCTCTTGAATTTCTGGCCTGCTCTGTGGTCTGTAGGCTCCATGAGGGCTGAAAGTGTGCTGAATTGTTTGCTGCTATAACCCAGCGCCATGCACAGTGCCACAGAGTGAGAACTGCACAAAATATTTGGTATGTGGGAGGAAGGGAGGGAGAAACCTGAAAGGCATTTTCCTTTGAAGGTATTGAGGGAGGACAGGGAAGGAATAAAGAGAACCCCAAGACTTTGAGAGGATGGCTCTACCCTTTTGGTACCCCACACTCTAATTTTACAGTAAATACAAGAAGCTGGGAATGGTAAGGGAAAAAACTCAGTGACTTCTCTGCATCATGGGATGGTTGGTTTTAGAAAGAGAGAATACTAGGTCAATTTAACCCTTTTTGGCTTTTGAAACTATGAGCTTCTCTCCCCCCCAGTCAGCTTATCTAGATTACCAGAATTGAACACGTCGAAAGACAATCACTGTTGCCCTGTCATTTGGACCCTCAGGTGTGCTGAGGTGGATGGCAGACATCCCTACCTTTGGGTGACAAGCTGCCACCAGGGTGAGTGACAAAGCCAGATCAGTTTCAGCATTTCAGCGGCACAATAAATCATTATATTGACATTAATGTCACTGACCAGGACAAAACACACAAATGGCCAAATCAGATTTACCTTTTCAGGCTAAGAAAATGCTAAAATGACATCTGCTTTTCATCTAGTTTTCCATAAAATGATAATAAATAAAATAGCTACCAGTATTTCACAGCTGTGCATATTTACCTTATTTGAATAAGAAATCTTGGGGTACTCTTTTTGCTTCTGACTATCTTGGGTGATGGGTGAGTTTGATATAGGGAGGCATATATAAGGTTATCATATATGACACACAAAATCTAAAATATTTACTATCTAGTTCCTCACTGAAAAAGCTTCCCTAACCCTGTTTAGACCAACTTTCTCCCAACACACACACACACACACACCTCAATATTATTATCTCCTACCTTGAAGTTAATTCTAGGTGCTGTTATTGAAGTATAATGGTTAGACACATGAAGTTAGAGAGACCTGGGATCAAATCCTAGTTCTGACATTATTTTCTGTGACTTTAAGTTATATCTCTGAGCATCAATTTCCTAATCTTTAAAAGGGGGTAATAATAGTTAATAGTTTTTGCAAAGCTTTAATAACCTATGAGGTATAAATAAACTGGGATAATACTGTGCATGTGCAGTTTCTCAATAAATTAATTACAAATAATCAAGTCTGTTTATTTCAGTGTACCTCTTGGTTCATGCATTCCAAACACAGCCATCCCTGGTCCCACAAGCCTACCCCCCAAATAAATTATTGCTCATGGATCTAAAAACAAGAAAGATTTTGGAGAAAAATACTACACCATAGGGGAGCTTAGTCAAGGTGCCTGGCACCCTTCCTAACTGATATGAACACACCCTTGCATTTGGATCTTTGTATAAAATAATTCGGCGTGAGGGCAAACAGCTCCTACACAAAATAAGGGCTATATGAACAATTATGCTCTCAACCCCTGGAGCTCATGTCCACAGTTAAAAATAATACTGTGGGAATTTAGCATGAGTTTCTGTTCTAAAGTCACACAAAAGGAAAATTTTTTCTAAGTGTTTCTGCATCTTTTGACATTGCTGCAGAAATTAGTAAACTTTTTTCTGGCCTTCTTAAGCTAGCCCATATGCAATCTTTGTACTCTACCCCTGCTGCGCCCCCCCCCCCACACACACACACCCCAATTACCGGTATACAGTAAATACAAGGAGCTGGGGATGGTAAGGGAAAAAACTCAGTGGCTTCTCTGCATCATGGGCTGGTTGGTATTAGGAAAAGAGAATACTGGGTCATCCATCTAGTGAATTTCTCTGCCACTACACATTCTTGAGAGCAGGAAATCATCCAACTACTTCCAGGTTCAAAACCCTTAGGAGGCTGTGTCCCTACCCAATACACTAAAGCAAGTGTTGTAATTATGTAAACATATCCAACATGGAGCTGTTGTTCTAGATGCAATTCCACAGATCTTCAAAAAATACCAATGTTTTTCTGTTTCACAAGAAACAAACACCATGCAAATGTCACAGTAAAATTAAAAACTGTCACTAAAGTCAAACAGAAAGAAAAACAAACTCGTTGTTCAAACACTTGTGATTTTCCTGTCTTCCACAAAGGAATACCTTTTAGTCAGAAAAAAAAAATGATTTTAGACTTGACTGCTAAAGACCCTCAAGGTAAAATGCCTTGATGCCTCTAATTAGGCAAACTTCAAAGGGATATTAGCTAGAAAAATCCCTAAGTATATTATCAAACTGTAGAAAGAGGTCTTATAAACACATAGTAATATTTCATGTTCATATGATATACATGGTTCTTCTAGACCTGCGCTATCCAATATAATTGACAATAGCTAAATGGCTCCTGAGTATTTCAGATATGGAAAGTCCAAATTGAGATGTGCTGTACGTATAAAATAAATAGCAAATTTCAAAGACTTGGTATGGAAAATAATAATAATGAATACCTCAATACTTTGTATACAATTACATTTTGAAGTAACAATGTTTGGGATATATTAGATTGAGTAAATAAAATATATAACTAAAATTAATTTTACTATTTCTTTTCACTTTTTAAATGGGACTACTGAAACTTTAAATTTCACTTGTGATTCACATTACTTTCTATGGACATACTAGATAATATAAGACCAAACTCTGTGTAATAACTCAGAGTAATCAGATATTTCTAGACAATAAAATCTGTCAATTGATCATTATCTTCTTTTTGTTTTAGAAAGAAAAAAAAACAAAAAACTACATCTTCTTTGCTGTTTTCTCATTGAAGAAGGGGCCAAACTTAAAGTATTTGTATCTTGTATTTTCCCCTGTGGAATATAGACCTTTTTATTTCTGACTTGTTTTACCTCACGGCTTTCCAGAAACAACTTGATTCCAGGTCAATTATTTGAACATTTGAGTTGGCTGGGAAATTCTAAGGTTCAGTATATCAATTTCTGTTCTCATTTTTCTTTGTTTGTTTGTTTTTTTATTGTTTCATGTCATATAAATTTACATAGTGATTTACTATGAAAATTTATAGTGATTTATAGCCATTTTCAGTATCAATTAAATGTACCAAAGGTGTATTCATCCTCATTTATTGATATTCCAACAGCTTTCAAATTCATAATAGATTGAAAACATAGATCTTCTATGACTATCATCAATAGCTTCACTTAGAGAAATAACCACGAGGCAAAAGTCTTGAGAAGCATAGTTCACATGTTCTGGCTTAAGAGTGTCAAAAGAGATAGATTCTATAATTATTCTGCTGACTTCACTGGAAAACCAAGATCTAAAATCAGCAAAGCATATGGTAGGCCTGATAATTTTTTAGTGATTGTATTGACTTACTTTTCCATTCCCTTCAGCAGCTGTTACAAACTGTTCCCATATTCAGAAGTTTATCTTCACCACGTGCCATGGCCCCCTTCTGACAGCCTGGCAGATATTTCCTCCACAAAACCCACCCACCCTTCAAGGCCCGCTCATGTCTGATCCAGCAATCTAGAGTCGACTTTGGATTCTCCTTTTACTATTCTTTTAGTGATCAGTCCAAAGAATGATCACTTAAAACAGGGCTCCTATATCACATCTTCCCCAAGGGCTTCCTTATCATCTGCTAATAGAATCCCTGAAATCCAGAAGTTCTGAGACTATTTATAAACTTGTAGAATAGGAAAGAAAGGAAGGCTTCAGCTCTTCCCTGTATGAGCAAATATCATGAGAAACAAAAAAGGTTAAGTTTAACAGGTTCTCATTTAAAGCAGTAGGTTTTAACACTGTGTGTGTGTATAGAAGAGTTACTTGGTATTTGTTAAATGCAGATTCCCAGAGTTCGAATCAGAAGTTCTAAGGTGGACCTCAAATATATATGCATTTTGAACAAAAACTCCAAGTGTCTTTCATGCAAATACCATGGGATTCATATAGGTCCAGGTCCACACTTTCAGAAATTCTGACTTAAAACCTGCACTCTAATGTATCACATGTTAAATTTGATCCTCAAATGATTCACATACATGGTTTAAGGAAGGAGAAAGAGATCTCAGGAGATGAAAAGTTTCTGAAGGTGTTCATATTCCCAAAGAACAAACGCTACTCTCTGGGCAACAGCTGTTCGTCTTAAGTAAAACACACAAAGTTTAAAAATGTTCCTTTCTGCAAAATTTGACTCAAATGTATTTGTGCAAAGGCTTAGTGAATTTCAGTCATTCTTAAATTCTATTTTGTACTTTGGGGAAAAGGAGGGCAATTTCTCACTGTCCCCAGTGAAAGAAGGAGCTTATCTTATTAAAACGCTAACATGGTTAGGAAGAAAACTGGTTGAGAATTTACAGTGAGGAAGAATCTAATACTATGTTAATTCACATGCCCAAAAGCCTTTCCCAGTACAACACAAGGACAGGAGTACTTCAGGAAGATGAGTGTTCTTTATAGAAGGCAAGACTTTCCAGCACCTGAAAGCCATAATCATCACAGATTTTCTCAAATTCTTTGTTGCTTTTAGGAAACAAACATCCTAACAATAGATACATGAGGATTTGCTTGAGTTTGAAAGAGTAACTTTGTGTCTACGCTTACAAAAGCTTAAGCTCAGCGAGAAAACAGTATTAAATACTTTCCAATGGAGTTTTTAAAAAAGGGGGGGGGGGGCACAAATAAGTACTAGGTAAGAACACAATTTTTGAAAAAAAATAAAAAATAAAAATCCAGAAAGACTAAGACAAGGGGAAGTTTCTTTGGAGAATGGCCTGAAGCCATCTTACTTGGCATTTGTGGACTATTTTTTTTTAATTTTCCCAGTTCTTCATTCTATCTGTCTTTATCTTGTGCTTTCTTTATCATGGTTGAAGGTAGAAAGAACTGGACTTGAGAGCAGCACAATTGATTGCTATCACAATTAAGGTCTGAATTATGTCCCCCCAAATATATATATATGATACATCTACATGATTTATCACAATTATCAGTCAGGGAGCCAGTCAGGAGCCTGAACGGAAAGGTTTCTGGAGGCCTGGATGGCAAAGCCTTGGTCCCCCCTTTCATCTCCCTTGGGAGGTAATTGGGCGATTAGATATAGAAAAATGTGTACAGTATATGCAGCTTCGCATGAAGGCCAGGCAGCAGACACCAATAGATTAATGGCCCATGACTGGAAGGGGCTGTTATCTCCTGTAAAGATCTGTTCACACCCTGCTTTGCTATGCTAATGCCTGACCTTTGCCTGTTCATTGTAATGGTAAACTTTTGCTATATAAGGCAAACAATAAAGCTATTCAGGACTGCTCCTATTGAGGACAGCCAGCTGACAATTTTGTTGGTCTTTAATTTCCACCACTAGAACTCAAGGACTTTGTTCAGCCAGGCTGGTTCCTGGCAAGTGGCACCCAAACAGGGACCTGAGTGCTCTTGAACTCAACAAAGGTAAGGTGAGGATCTCCTCTAGAAAGGTGCATGCACACAAAATAATGGGAGAGAGGAGGATATAAAAAATAATAAAAATAAGGAGAGAATAAAAGATAATGTGCATAAAGAGAGAATAAAGGATACCAGTAAAAAATATAAATAAATAAATATTAAAAAGGATAAATAAGTAAGTAAATAAATAAATATAAAAAATACTGGGAGGGAACGTTATAACCTCCTGTGTGTGTGAGTATGAATGTGAGAGTGCGTGGCAGCCTGCCTTGGTCCTCCGGTCAGGTTCGAATCTGTGGTCCCACAGATTGTAGCCAAAAGCTACGGGATCCGAGGGGGCCCTAACCTGCAGTTCCGTGGCAATGTCATACGGCACAACGGTGATTCACCCTCCATCTGGACAGTGACCTGGCCCAGGCTCTATATGGGTACACTTAGCTAAGACGCGCCTAAGCTCCCGCGAGGGACACAGCCAGGCGGGCATCTGTCTGGGTCTTGATCAGAGGCCTCCCCTCCTTTGTCTGTCTTGCGACTCCGACATCCGCTAGGCACATACTGGAAGGGTTATAAAAATTATAAAAACATGGGACAAATTGATTCATCACAACGGCTATTTGCCCAGCTTATCCACTCTATGTTACATCTCGGAATTAAGACCTCAGAAGATCAGATTGTAAAAAAATTTAAATTCGTTGAACAAGTATGTCCTTGGTTTCCTGAGGAAGGGGCTCTTAATATAAAAACTTGGGAAGAAGTAGGTAAAAAATTATGAGATTGGTACAGCATTTATCGGCCTGAAAACTTTCCTGTAGAGACATTTTTTTAATGGGGTCTTATTCGGGTCCCCAACCATCCCTCACATAAGGTACTAAAACTACCAAAAATAAATAAATAAATAAATAAAGAAGGGGGAGTATGGTCCCATGCCGGCTACTCCTAATGACATTCTTAACCTTGCTTTATTCACTTTAAATTTTTTAAATTTGGATACAGGATATTCTGCATTGGAGAAACATTAGAGATCTCTGGAAGGCCAATATGCAAAAATAACTTGCAAAGGCCTTGATCGGATACTAATATGGGGCCGAGGCTATGTTTGTGTTTTTCCTAGGAATCAACAAAATCCTAGGTGGATTCCTGAGCAGCTTGTGACACTGGATCCAGGCTCTTCCCTGCCCCACTTCTGCCCTTTCTGTTTTGGGCTCTCTGAAACTGCAGGGAAATCTCATCTTTGCAATTGTTGACACTTCTGTTTATGTATATGATCTAATATCTATATACGCTTTGTATATGGAACGGTATCTTTGCTCCTGGAGAATGTTGTCAGATATAATGTTTAATTGGCTTTAAGAAATCAATGGCTTAAATAAATATTAACCCAAGCTCTTTTCAGGATCATATGATCTATAAAGATGTTTACTAAAATTAGTTTGAGTTTTAAAGTCCTTTCTATTTTCACCAATGTTTAAAAGATAAAAAAGTTATAAACATCTTCCAAAATGTTATATATGAGATATTAGCAACAAAATTCATGCTTCTAAAAGTTACAAAATGTGTTTATAAATTTACCAATGGAAATGCTAACTTTTACTTTTCGGTTATTAGTAAAAACTAAGATTCAGAGGGTTATAGATGCTGATGGATAAGGAGATTTTTGCATGTAATTAAATATGTACGTTTTGACAACAAAAAAAAACTAGAAAGTTGTGAAAGGTTAGTAAAGAAAATTTTTATGCGTGGTTAGGATGGGCAAGATTGAAATGCTAGATAGGCAAATGTTTTAGGACTGCTGGTCCGCTACTGGCATTGCAAGATTTTATGCCTGAGGAAAAACAGTCTATACCTTATCAAAATGATTTTCTATGTTTTATATTAGGCTTGATGTTTTTCCTCACCTGGCAGGGTATTACAATTATTCTAACCCATTGTTAGTTACATTCCTAATGAGAAATTTCAAATCTTAAAGAAGGCCAAGAAATTTATTTCAATGTCTTTAATAACTAAAAGCAGGGGTAACTAGAAGGGAGGGAAGAGTGAGACCAGAGACAAGATCAGAAAAAGGCCATACTTGTGGTCACAGTAATAGATGGGCCAAAACTTGTCACCTCAGGGCCACCCCAGCAACCCCAGAAGAGGAACGCAAAAAAGCTTGCTATAAGTGCAAAAGCCCAGACCTCTGGAATAAGGAGAGCCCTGCTCATCTAAAGCAGCCATGCCCTTGTGCAAAACAAAGAGACAATAAAAAAAGAATTGTCCCCTGTTCTGAAGGGAATAGGGACTAACTCCTCCACAAATGTCTATGGTTGACTGACAGGGTCTGAGGTGCCCAGCGGCTACCCAAGAGACCGCTACAGTAATGGGGAGAAAACATACAAGTGACTCTTGATGTGGCAGCTAAGCCTCTTAATTTTTTGACTAATAGTAGAGTTATTTACTCTGTCTCAGCTGCTCACTCTGGACCTATTTTCTAAAACCTGCTCAATTGTAGAGATACTAGAGCCCCTAGACTTGGGCTGATATTCAGCCTGTTTCTTACCAATAGCTTATACCAGGGATGTCAAACTCAATTAAAACACGGGCCATTTGGTGCAACTGGCAAGATTCACGCAGGCCACATCACATTTACAAACATTGCCAGAATTGAGTCCACGTTATACACGCCCACAGGCTCCCAGGAAAGGCACTGGGCCATGTGTATACTCGTCTTCAGTAGTTAAAGGGTTAACGAGGGAATTGTGTGTACGGTATCGCCTCGATCTCCCCTAAGTGCTATTTTCTTCTTAACAATTTTTTCTGTTTTCTTTTTATTTCAGAGCATTGTGGGCCACAAAAAATTACCTTGGCAGACCGCCAGTTTGACACCCCTGGCTTATAATTTAGAAAAATTGTGAAACAAGACATCTCATAAAGCAAAACTGTAAAGTAGCAGGCATCATTCTGTAAATGTGACACACCAAGGTAAAGAAGGCAGCCACGGATTGGGGACCTGAAATATGGAAGAAGACCACCCACCGGCAGAACTCTTATGACCCACCCTACAGAGACAGAAGGACAACTGCCCTGCTCCGGTCACTCCAGGGCTGATGGGTCAATACACGGCTGAAGCCTGAGGACACCATTTCATTGGTCCCTGGATGGTTTGCAATCTGTTTTATATTCTGGAATTATGATTTTTATTGTAGTAATGATTTTTCTATGTTTGTTTCCAGTCTGCGTTTGAGCCGGAATGCAAAGCATCGCAGGAGTCCAGACAGAACTCCACTTCCTCAAATTAAAAAATAAGGGAGGGGGAACTGTTGGGAGCTGGTCAGGAGCCTGAACGGAAAAGTTTCTGGGGGCCTTGATGGCAAGGCCTCGACTCCCTTGACCTCCCGGGAAGGACCAACCTAGGACCTGGATAGCAAAGCCTCGGTCCCCCCTTTCATCTCCCTTGGGAGGTAATTGGGTGATTAGATATAGAAAAATGTGTATATGCAGCTTCGCATGAAGGCCAGGCAGCAGACGCCAATAGATTAATCGTCCATGACTGGAAGAGGTTATTATCTCCTGTAAAGGTCTGTTCACACCCCGCTTTGCTATGCTAATGCCTGACCTTTGCCTGTTCGTTGTAATGGTGAACTTTTGTTACATAAGGCAAACAATAAAGCTATTGGGGGTTGCTCCTATTGAGGACAGCCAGCTGACAATTTTGTCAGTCTTTAATTCCCACCACTCGAACTCAGGGACTTTGTTCAGCCAAGCTGGTTCCTGGCAACATAATTATATGTTGAAGCTCTAACCTCTAGAACCTCAGAATCTGACTGTACTTGGAGATAAGGTCTTAGAGAATCGCATCCTAGGAGAAAATTAAGTTAAAATGAGGTTGGTAGGGTAGGCCCTATGCCAATTGGACTGGTCTCCTTATAAGAAGAAATTTGGACTCATGTAGACACATGTGTGGTGTGTATTCAGAGAGAAAAGACCATTGAGGACACAAGAAGGTGGTCATCTTCAAGCCAAGTGAGGCTTCAGAAAAAAACCAAACCTTCCAACTACCTATTATCTATCTGTTTTCCAGCTCTTAAAACTTGTTGGCTTCAACAAGAGAGAGTTGAGAGAGATGCAAATACTCAGCAGTATTTTGTGCAAATAAATGAATATATTCAGTCCATGTGTTCAACTGGAAATCCAACATCTTCATGGAACATTGGCTTGCCCAGTGTCCTTAGCCCAACAGCATCAGTGTCAACTTGAAATTGGTTACAAATGCAAACCTTGAGATGGACTTCAAGCCTTGAGAACTGTAAGAAAATAAGTTCCTGTTGTTTAAGCCTCTAGTCTGAGATATTTTGTTAATGGCAGTCCAAGAAAACTAACACATGATCTCATCATGGTCACCTAATCATCTGGCTTTCTAGTTTGTAAAATGGATATAAGATACAATTGACTGCCTACAAAGAGTTGTGTAGATAAATTATAATATTGTTTTAACTGCAAATAGGTTTATACAAACGTAACTGCTAAAGTAGTTTATTATGATAAGTATTTCCCTGATGTCCTCCCTCTCCTGTGTCTGAAGCTAGTTATAGCATTAGGAGGCCCTGATATGCCCATGGTCGTCACTAAATCAGAGGTTGCCTGCGGCTACACATTAAGCATTTCTGAGTTCCTTAGCTCAAGTCATTGACGTATGAGTACAAAGAAAATTAAATGAGTAAGAGAAAAGGTTCTCTACCCCATCTCATTTTCTATAACTCTGAAAATAACAACAAGTATTCCAGGTTGGAAAAGGGGAGGGAGGGGAATCATCTCAATATTTACTCTTGTTAGGTAGTTTTAAATGAGAAAAGAAAAGCTGAAAACATTAACATATGGAAAATGAGTTGAGAAGAAATAGAAGTAAACGAGGAATTTTAATTATAGTTCTATAACGTATTGAGGAAATAACTATAAAAATGAAAAGTATTCAAAAAACATTGAAATAGAAATAATTGAAATTGCATTTGAATTCAATTTAAGGGGCTATAGAGAGCAATGTAGCTAAATAGGGTGTAAAAGAAAAACAGAAATTAAAAAAAAATGATTCTAAAAATATAAGCAGCCTTTTAAGGAATACTAAAATATTTTTAAAATAAGCAGACATTATGAAAGTACCAAACAGGCAAAGTCAAATATTATGTTTCAAATTAAAATGCCCTTTCAGTTCTCAGACATCTTAGAAATGAGCTCATAGGAATTAAATATCTGAAAAACAAAATTGTTCTCCTGAAATGGAGAGGGAAAAAAATGGAAAGAATATTAGATCTTGCAATAGGTTATTTAGGCAGGTGTCTTGATTTTTTAGAATGTTCTAATTTTCTTCTATGACATGATTCTCAAACTTTAGTTTGCATCAGAATCACCTGAAAGCCTGATAATAATAAAATACTGAGCTCCACCCCCAGATTTTCTGAGTTATGAGGTCTGGGATTTGCATTTGCTAAAGAGTTTGCATTTGTAACAATTTCTAGGCATTGCTGATGCTGCTAAATGTCTAAGGACATTTTGTGAACTAATGTTCTATGACAAAGATATTGAAGTTCAAGTTGAACACAATGGACTAAATGTATTCATTTATTTGTGCAAAATATTACTAAGTATTTGCACTTACCTCAACTCATTGTCATTAAAAGCAAGAAGTTTTAAGAGCTGGAAAACAGACAGATAACAGGCAATGGCATAGAAGACCACAGAAAGTGGAAAGGTAAGTGCCATTTGGAAACAAGTGGTATCGAACAGAAGTATGCAATGCTTGAAAGCTGAAGGAATCAGGTATCATTAAGAAAAGGATAAGAGGTAGGACTCAAAATAGGAGAACTGGTTCAAAGTCTCTAAAAGGAGCAACTTTTAAGCCCCAAATCTCTTTCTATATCCCAGAAGAAGACGGCATGTTTACTATCTAAAGAGATTAAACCATGAAGGATTTCGTGCCAGAGCAACCTGGCAAAGCTTGGGGGAGTGCTTTTCTACCAAGCTAGACACGTAAAAGAAAATTCTACACACTGAAGGTGAAACCACACATCCCCACCACTGCACCTTTCACACACACACACACACACTCTTTCCCTTGAGCCCCACCCAAAATGCTACTGGCAAGTAGAAAGTTAACAACTTCCTCTCTGATGAAACTAATCAGACCAAGACAAAAGACCCATAGATACTGATACTAGGGATTCCCCAAGGAAATGAGATCACTATCCAATTATACTACTTTGAAGACCTCCAAATATGCCCTATGCACACACAGATGGGTTCCAGGCTGCATTGTAGTATCCAACTCTTAAGTATGAATTGTTACCCAAGGGAGATCACACATCAGAAAAACTCACCTAACGTGAAGACAAAGAACAAACTAAACCAATGGGACAAAAATCAAAACAAACAAACAAAAACTATAATGTTTTTAAAAGAAAAAGATACTGCACTCATGAAAAAAGAACAGGATGTAATTTTAATTTTTTTAAAGGAACATTCTGAGGAAAATAAATATTAATCCAGGGTGACAGAAATAAAAAAATAAAGCTATGAAAATCTCTAAGAAAATACAAAAGTGTAATAAAACAAAAAGAGATGGAAAAGGTTCCTATAAAAGCGTAGTGATCAACTGGGGGTGATTTTGCCTCCTAGGGGACATGAAGCAACGTCTGGAGATATCTTGGGATGTCGCAAGTGTGAGATGGCTGCTATAGTCATCGAGTGAATAGAGGCCAGGGATGCTACTAAACATCCTAGAATGCACAGGACAGTCTCCCACAACAAAAAATTATCTTTCCCAAAATGTCAAGGATCCCAAGGTGGAGAAACCCTGCTCCAAGATAATGCAACCACCCAAATGTGAATCTCTCCACCTTCTACAAATATATACAAATAAGGAAAATAAGTAAAACTGCTCATAATCCATACCAACAGTAAAAATCAGAGTAAAAAAAAAAAAATACAATGAACTTCAAATTGCTTGTAAATAAGAAAATAAATGCCCCAATCCAGAGTAGAGAGTCAGGGGGAGAGAATATATAGAAAGGGAAGGGAAAGGGGTGGGGGAGGTGGAGAGAGGACCTAGGGGTGGTAGGTACTAGACAAAGCCCAGAAGGAGAGAGTCCACCCTAAGTGGAAACACACAGAAAACAGGTCTCGGTGCTTAAAATTGGCATCTGGCAAACCAAAAGGGAAGGTATTGAGAGTGTATAGGACTTGGAGCACCACTCTTTTTCTACCTTACGGAAATTAAGAGTCTCATAGCAAAGAAAGAGACTTGCAATCTGAACACATAACCACCCATTCCACACACACCCTCCTCAAAATGCACTATTAATTAAAGAGAATGTATTTCAGTATAGCAAAGGAGGAGGGTCCTAAACAACAACAAAACAAGCAAGCAAAAAACACACAACAACTAGAAAATCATCCAAACTTCTTACCCCTGGTTTATAGGTATAATTGATGGTCCCAGAAAAATACAACAGTCCCAACCATTCTCTGAAAAGCTATAACCTCTTCAAAGAAACTCTAGTGTGACTAAGTCAACACTCTGACTTTTTTATATTTCTGAGGTATTAGCAAAAGTTTGTCCAGCTAAAGTCTCAACTTTTTCTCTAAGGCATAAATTTCAGCCCACCAATTCTTAATTTTAGCATCTTTTGCAATTCAGACAGGCTGAGAATTTCCCAAATCATCAAGTCCTGGTATCTTTTTGTTTAAATGTTCTGTCATTTTCTTTTCCTTTCACATTTTACTGTAAGCAGCAAGATGAAATCAAGCTACATGTTCAACACTTTGCTTGGAAAGCTCCTCAGCTAAATGTACAATTTATTTCATCACTTCCAAATTCTGCTTTCCACTTACCTGCAGAATACAATCTACTGAGCATTCTGCCACTATATATAACAAGCACTTCTTTTCCCTCCAGTTTCTAACAACACGTTCCTAACAACACGTTCCTCATGCTCATCCTTTTTTGATCCTTCAAAATTCTTAAAAATCACCTTTGTGTATCCTGCTAATGCATATTTACCTCAGTGTATGGAATTATCAAATCAAAAGCTCCAGGCCGGCCACAGTTGGGGAAAGAAACCTGGAGCCCTGAGATTCTAAGACACACGCTGATAGGAACAGCTAATGGGAAAGCCTTTTTGCTGATGGTGGCCCTCCACCATAGGCAGACTTTAATAGCTAAACACATGGCCTTAAATCCTGTGTCTGCTACCAACCATCCGAGTGACACTGTGTCTATAAACCTCTCTGAGCTTCAGTGTCCTCATCTGTGATGAAGAGATTAAAATACCTACTCATAGGGTTGTTTTGAGGTGTAAAACGATATTGAGTATAAAGTACTCAACGTGGTGCCTGGCTTGTGGTAAGTATTCCTAAGATGGAACCATAAAAGAAGTGACCTCCATTCCCCCTGGTTAGTGTAGCAAAGACTGGATCTTTAGCAATGCTGTTCTTGGGATCCTTGAATGACAAATCCAGTGGATGGTTCAGGTCAGCGCTTTAGAAAGAACCCAGGCCACTGCAACCATGACGAGCCATTTATAGCCATTATGGGTAAAATATCCTGATTTTGCTTCTATCTTTGAGACAGCTTTTGATGTTTATTTTGAGGTTGACCTGGATGTAATATTTCAATATCAACACCTATACACATACATACAACACACATACACCAAGGTATTGTGACACTAAGGGCAGTAGCTCTCAAATGTGTTGTCTGTGCATTAGCACCAACAACAGCACTGGTGGAAGTACAGATTACTGGGCCCCAGACCGAGTTTCTCATTCTGTAAATCCGGGTGGTGCCACAGAAATTACATCCTAACAGTGCCCAGATGAACTGTTAATCCCAGGACCACATTAGAACTACTGCCCTAGAGAATGAGACAATATAGGCGTTTCTTTTGAAATTCTGTGGCAGTCTACAAAGCAACTATCCATGAGCACATAAGATTAAAATGCCTTTAAATAAGCATGAAGAATTTAATGCTTTTTTTTTACAACTGGCAGAAATATAAACAAACAGCCCTTGTGTCAGAACTGAATTTAACCCAGCTCTTTTGTAAATCGCAGTTCATAATATTTTTTTTTCCCTCCAAAATTTAGAGTCTCATCTTTGAAGAGCCTGCAAAACCTTTACCCATTTTATTAAGACTGGCTGTTATGAAACAGAACTATAAATCATGCTTCAGTTTTGCAGAGTGGTTCAATAAAGTGGGGGTAATATAAGTTGGAGACAAATTCTTATTCTCATTGCCCAAGAGGATAAACAAAGGATAAATTACATTCAAGGAGTTCAACCTTAGCAGGAATTTTGAGGCATTCAATATCTACCAAAGCTAATCAGCTACAGCCTTCTGGGGAAAAATTGAGACATCACTATTTCTTTTTCAGGTTCTCTATGGGATAACTCTAAAAGTATAAAAGTGTTTTCAACAACATAAAGTCTTCTCTTTCACTCCAATACAAGAAAATTTTAATGAAGCATTTTCAATGGTTTTTAAACACTTTTTGAATTGTTAATTTATTTTTCATTACAGTTATACAATATTATATTAGTTTCAACATAATGATTAGACATTTATATACTTTACAATGTGATCACTTCAATTAGTCTAGTATCCATCTGATACCACACCTATTAATATTAATAGTTATTACAAATATTATTGACTATTTGCCCTCTGATGTACTTTACATCCCTGTGACTATTTTAATAACTGAAAATTTGTACTTGTTAATTCTTTTCACCCTTTTTACTCATCTCCTCCAACGCTCCTCCTGTCTATTGACCACCAATTTGTCCCCTGTATCTATGAGTTTATGTTTTTCTTTTTTTAAAGACTTTCGTTGGAATATGGCTAACACACAATATTACGCTAGTTTCAGGTATACACCATAGTTATTCAACATTTATAAACCTAAAGAAATGATCGCCATATTAAGTCCAGCAACCACCTGACACTGTACCACGGTGTCACATTATCGGATATATATTTCCTACGCTGTACATTATATCCCCATGGCTTCTACATTTATACCTGGAAATTTAAACCTCTTATTCCCCTGCACTGTTTTCTCCCCGTTTCTTAATTTTTCAATCACAGCTGACGTCCAATATCATTTTGTATGAATTTCAGCTATACAGCATAGTGGTCAGACATTTGTATGATTTAAGAAGTGATTCCCCTGACTAGTCTAGTACCCATCTGGCGTTATACATCCTTATTATTATACTGTGCACCTACTATTATTCCTATAATAATAATAATAATAGGATATTATTATATCCTATTATTGACTGTGCACCTACTTAACTCCTGCTCATTCCTCGGCTGTCAGCCTAAAGCCCACCTTGTCAGGTAAGCCTCTCCTGATGCTCAAGCACCATGATCTCATAACACCGTGTACTTCTCATTCTTGGCAGTATCACAGTGATACTGTTAGTTTTATTAGTATTATTAGCTGAGTAATGTCAGTCTCCCACTCTAGACTGGAGAGCAGACTGAAATTGTTTTGTCATGTAACGTGTCCTCAGCACCTGGCACTGTCAGACACTCAGTAAATACTTATGGAATAAATGAATAGATAAACAAGAAGGATTCAATGAGAACACAAGGATGCAAACTCTGTAGCAATAAAATGCAGTCTGCTAACAAATCACACGGGCACATAAAGAGATGAACCCTCAAACCACCATCCTCCAATAGTATGACTCTGGGATGCTTCAGGCCTAATTGCTAATTCTCCTCATTAAAGTGCCAGTGAAATCTATAGACTGCTGAGTTCAGAAAGATACTTTTGCCCCAGGCTTTCTCTTATTATCTGGTCCTAATTCATCCACTGACCCAGTTCCTATCCCACAGTGGGCCACATGCCAGGAGTCCCCACCAGGCTGCTCACCTTTTTGGTACCCGTCCTGTGTGCTGTGATTACAGAGATGAAACACACTTCAGCGTGGTTGTCAGGGCATCACGACCCAGCAGACCCTGTGGGCACCCCCTCCTCAGTCCCTCCTACACCTGAAATGCAGGATCATAGGCCCATTCGTCTGCGCTAGGTTCTCCAAACTGCCAAATGTGCGCTCCTCCCAAGCTTTGCACAGGACGTTGCCTCTGTCCATGGCACTCTTCCTAGTGCCCTTCCAACCCTCACACCTCTATTTGGCTGCCACCTCTTTCTGAAAACCTCTGCAGTCCCAAAAAAGCTGGATGGGGTGCTTCTCCTCTGTGGTTCCCCAACCACAGTGCACCTCCTGGCGATGGTGCACCCCCTGTGTGCTCTCGGCTCCTCCTCACTGAACCTGGAATGCGGAGGCTGCATGTTGTCTGTCTTGCATCCTCAGAGCTTGGCACCATGATGGAAACTAGCAGGTAAGCAGTAAACACCTGCTGAGTGTCTAAAGAGACAACTCAGATCTACTTATGCGGCAGCTCAGAGTTCAGTCTGTATTACAGTTCTGCAACTTCAACTAGTTCTTGTTCTATGCATAGTCAAAGCTACTGCAGAAACCCAGAGATGCATTTCCTCCCGAGTGCTCATTCTGCAAAAGTGCCTACTGTAAAACATTGCCCTCTGTGCATTACT
This sequence comes from Craseonycteris thonglongyai, assembly GCA_004027555.1. Taxonomy (NCBI): domain Eukaryota; kingdom Metazoa; phylum Chordata; class Mammalia; order Chiroptera; family Craseonycteridae; genus Craseonycteris; species Craseonycteris thonglongyai. The sequence goes on from PVKE010007812.1 coordinate 19,577, forward strand.
GAGTACAAGGCATTTTGTAGACTTCTCTTGGTTTTGAAAAGAAAAAAAACTTTTTTTAATTGCCAGAATTGATACAATTTAAAATAATTCCCTCCACACAAGCCCAGATGTTTGTACCTTACTGTAGCACTTCGAAAAGCATGTGACAAGAAATGTCAGTATCCAGGGCGTTAATTGGTATTATGCAAAAAAAAGAAAAAGTACCGGTAATCCAAAGTAAAATATGTTTGGGAAACACTGGACTCAACAAAGTTAAACAGGTGTCTTTAATACAGGACTTCTCAGAGCCTTTAACATTAGTCTACATTGTGAATTCCTAAGAGGAGGATATAGCTCATAGCCATTTCCCACACACACTACACCACAGAGCTCCAGCCTGAACTCCGCGCCCCCCCCACCCCCGCAAGTTTTTGTACGTTTTAGGAGACTAGTCTTATATGGAACTCACTTGGGAAATGTTGCTGTATGGACACTTTCATATCTTAGAATAAATGTTCCCTCAGCTTAGTTTAAAATTCTGATTGCTGCCTTAGATGGAGTTACACTGTTCACCACTGTAATGTCTACTCACATACACAGGGACACTCATGGTGCCCTGCTTTGTGCAACAATACACACAGCTGACAAAGTACTATATAGCACAGCTCTGCCTCTCGGGAATTTTTCCACAAGGCAGGAAGAGCAAATGCCCACAACCTAGTCCACGAGACATGGTATGCCAGAGGACTAGGCTATGTCCTGCCACCAAAAATGACAAAGGTGCACAGAGAACAGATTTCCCACCTGCCCTTGTGGGGTACCTGGATAAGTTATTCTTTGCTTGTTTTTGTCTTGAACACAGAACTGACTCAGCTGGTTCTAAAATTTTTCTGGGCCTACCCTGGCATGTGACCCCAAAACACACACGCACATACCAGCTAATATTTTAGTTTTATCAATCTTTCTACAAAACTATAAGTCCTGCAGCCAATATTTTCAAAAATATAATTTCTAAAGATAACCAGAGTCTACTCTCCAATAAACCAGTTTCATAAAATCCTTTGTGAGGTAAGCCAGGATGGCTCAGCAGGTTAAGCGCTCGCTTTGTAGCCCCAGGGACCGAGGATCGAATCCCGGCCCCAGCCCGTGTGGACCCATATGCTGAACTGGGGTGTGCTTCCCATGCGGGAGGTCCCCAGCCCAGTTCCCACCCTGTGTGACCCCCAACCACTTGAAAACTGATGATGTACCACTATGGAGACTGCTCTGGACCCTCTCCCTGCTCTCTGTCTCTCTGTTTCTGTCTCTCTCTGTCTCTGTCAAAAACAATAAAATAAATCTTTGAAAAAAAATTCTATATGAACAAGGAGTGACAAACACACAGAAATCCACAGAACATGAGCTCACTACCTCTTGATAGATACAACAGTGACAGCAGAGGAAGACTGTCCCCACTAAGCAGCCCCACCCTCAGCTTCCACATCCAGCTTCCCTAGGACTGTGCTGGCATTTACAGCATACGAGAACATTCGTGCCACTGAATGCATTTGGAGGACCCTGCATTCTATGGGATTGATGATAATGGCCCTCTGTTTCCTGTTACAGATCAGTAAGTCTTCAAAACTGAGAGCTGGGTAACTGTAACTCCCTGTGGGAATAAAAACCGCTGAGTTATATGCTTAATTACTATTCCTCATAGCACGGGAGCTGATCTAGTAATTCATCTGTGACCCTAGCAAATGTGTTGAAATGTTTGAGCCTCAAAGCTACGTGTATCCAGGTTTAGCCTGGTTGGCTTTGGGGAAAAGAGAAGGCAGAGGGAAAGGAGGCAGGAACTAAATTTGGTCCACATTTATGAAGTGCTTCCTTTGTCTCGACCAGTGTACGATAAGGAAGGAGTGAAAGCTGGGAAGTGTAAGGACTAACGGTCCCTCCCTTAGCACAGGGACCGGAATGACACCAACAAGGCGGACTTGAGGAAGAGGAAGACAAGAGCAAGGCAAAGGAGACCACATGAGGCCAGGCAGCACTGGACCTTGGCAACAACAAACGAGCCACTCAGTATCTGTAGAGGAATGGCCTTACCCTTGCTGTTGCTCCTGCAAGGCAAATTTTATATTCAACCACTCTGTTCCAGGCAGATGTGTGCTACACCTTCTAACTAGCAACAAACCTCCAAAGCTTCTTTGGACCCTTAACTTTTAAAACCACTACTATGGATGCTGAGGTGCTTTCCAAGATCCATTATATTTGTATGTATGTCTTGTCTACACTTAAAATCAAACAGTTTCAAAAATGAAGCCATTATCCACCCTAACCTCCATCATATTTCTGAGCAAAGAAACCCCTCCCCTCCATCTTACTTCCACTTTCCTCTCAATGGTGGTAATGCCAGATGGGGCTGAGGGAGGCCGTGGAAGTAAACAATACTCCTATAACTAACAACTCACACGTTATTCACATTAGAATATACATGTCAGGAGACAGAAAGACGTATCAGACATGCTGGAGCTGCCAGTCTAACGGAGGAGAAGGCACACAAACAGATCATCACTAGAAGAGTAAGAGCAACCAGCACTGAGAGCTGCCAACACAGTGCTAGCACTGGCCTCAGTGGCTTACCCGTGCATCTTACTTCATCGTCACATGCTCCTCTTTCCCCTTTAATGGATGAGGAAACTGAGGCGTAGAAGCAGAGCTGGAATTCAAACCCCGGAAGTCCATCTCCAGAACCAGCATCTCAACCACCTCCTTATACTTCAGTCCCACGCTCCCCACTTCCACAGGCACCTTCTGCCACCTCCTCCCAGCAAGCCTCCCAAAACCTCACGTGGTCTTTCTCTTTTCTTTCCCCCGACTCCCGGATACCCATCCTGGTGGCTAGAAGGGAGAACGGTGAGAGATCGTGGTAGGTGGCTGGGTTGGCACTATGGGCATGACACAGCAACTTGTCTTCTTAACAGTTTTTAAACTCAAACCTTGGACTGTGAACAGGACAAGTCAAGCCTAACCTATAGAGCCAGAAACACAAAAATGAATAGAGTGAAAACTTTAGAATGTAGCTGAAAGTCATTTATCAAGTATGAGAGGAAGAACAAGCCAGTTAATAATATCAAGACCTTGAATTCACTTAGTAGTTTTCCCCCAAAGTGTCAAGATATGCCATACACACATACACTCACTCCAGGCTTGAAAACAGGAGGAATAATGCAATAATACTATATTGATTAGCTGGGTAAACTTATAGTCTTCTATTTACATTAGTGAAAGGCTTTCTGCTTTCCTAAAATGCCCAACACACATCTTACTTCATTCTTACAATAACCTCATAAAGCAGATTTTACCACATTTCACAATGAGGAAGCTGAAGTTGATACAGATTTTAAAACACAAATTTAAAACGTGTTGAGTATTTAAATACACTTTTTCTACAAAACATGGTTCTACATAGCATCCTTTTTCTATAAAGAGTTACCCTGATTCTAAAAAACAAGCTACAAGAGTTTATGCACCACCATTGAGAGAAACTACCTTTGGAACTCTGTTTAAAGAAGTGGAACCACCTAGGTACAGACAAGCAGCTTCTTCACCAAAGCGGCTTTTAACACTGCTTACTATCACTCCAGTGGGCCTCCTCACCTCACAGTGTAGCCCCATTCACAGCAGGCTTCCTGGTGTTGAAAAGAAATGCCGAGTCTTAACTTCTGCACAAACGTGACCTGACACTTAACTGATTATACTATTTCTAGTTGCCGCTGTAGGTATTTGAGTTCAAAGTGAAACAAACCACTTGATACACTAAAGTGTTTAAATTCTCCAACTGCTAAATCTAAGGGCTTATCTATCTATGCGTAGGGCCTACCTATTCTCACAGTTGAAAATAAGTGGGGAAAAAACCCTCTCTTTCAAAAGAAAGAAAAACAACATGATTTAATTTTGAAGAAAGCTGGGCGGTCACTAAATGCTTTGAGGCCCTAAATGGGCAGTTTTGTGCCAAAATTCTTTGGGGCAAAGGAGGAGAAGGGGAGGCCCATTTGTCTTGTAAACGCTCCCCCAACCAGCAGAGCCATGTCCCACAGCAGAAGACGTGTGGTGGACCTTGGAATCCTACCTGCCTAGTTTGTCATCCTGACTCCCCAGTTTAACACCATTCAGTCACCTCACCTACAACACAGGGAAAATGATACCTGCCTCATAGGATTGTTCAGTGTAATTTTAAAGATTTATTTTTATTTATTTTTTTGACAGAGAGAGATACAGAGACAGAGAGAAGGGAGAGGGCCCAGAACAGTCTCCATAGTTGCACATCATTGGTTTTTCCACATAGTTTCATTCCATAGGTGGACGCGGGGCTGCACAGGGCAGGAACTGGGCCAGGGTCTTCACCCCAGTGAGAACTGAACTGGGAGCACTCCCCCGTTCAGTGTATGGGTCCACCTGGGCAAGGCCAGGATTCGATCCTCGGTCCCCGGGGCTGCAAAGCGAGTGCTTAACCCACTGAGCCATCCCAGCTTCACCGTGTTCAGTGTAATTTTAGGGCTGCAATAACCAAGCACCACAAACTGGGTGGCTTAAACAACGAAGCCCTATTACCTCACAGTTCTGGAGGCTAGAAGTCTGAGATCAAGGTCTTGGAGGGGTCAGTTCCTTCTGAGAGCTGTGAGTGAAGGCTCCGTCTCAGGCCTCTCTCCTTGGATCACAGAAGGCCAACCTTATGTTCACATGGCGTTCTCTCTGTATACATGTCTATATCAAATTCCCCTTTTACTTAAGGACACCAATCCTATTGGACTAGGACCCACCCTAATCCTTACCTTATTTGGTTACCTCTGTAAAGACCCTATCTCCAAATAAGGCCACATTCTGAGGTACTGGGCGTTGGGCTACAACAAATGGATTGGGAGAGGAGAGATTACAATTCACCGCATAATACTGAGAGAGAACATTTATAAAGCCCTTGACATAATAGGCTTCCAAAGATCGGCTCCTAATTTTCCCCAGTTCTGGAACTGTTACTGCCTGCCATTTAATTTAAGGAAGTTATTTAATCTCTCAGAATGAGGAGGCTAGAATCATGGATCTTAAAGCCCTCCCAATTCTACCACTCTCTGCTCTGCACCTTGTTGATGCCTTTTACTTTTCTAACACACATATTTTGCATTTTATAATTTCTACTAAAACAGTCTATTTTTTCCTTCTTCCTTCCTTCTATCTTTCCATTATCCTTTCCCTTCTTTATACCTATGAGCATATCTGCCAAATAATTTGAAAGCATTTTTCACAGCACGCTAGCACAGCTATGCTTTACTCACATTACTAAAGGAAAAGATGGAGCTCATTAGCTGAGTTAATGCCCCCTGTCCCCCTAGTCCTATATAATGGAAAACAGTCTTTGGGAATTTTAGGCATGTACAGTCACAAAATCCAAAATAGTCACACCATTCCAAATTAAAATGTCTCTGTCCTTTCCTGGAAGTTGAGAATCAAACCACGTAACAAAATGCTACAGAAAGTAAGTAAAGAGAATCGTACAATTTTAAGACAGGAGGAAACAGAGGCTCCTTTGAATTCCCTCCAAAGAGGAATTTGAGATCCAGAGAGATGAAGTGTTTTGTTTGCCTGGCTGGACCACGTATCTAGTGCAGTCAGAAGTGATATCTAGTATAACAGTGATTTAAGTTTAACTTTAAAGGAAGGATTCTACCATATCTTATCTCATGTGTGGTTTCACTGTAGCAAAGCCTGCACCAGAAGCGACCTCTAGAGCTGTAATTGTGCCAATGTGATGGTGGGTGCACAGTGACATTGGTCATATTGTTGCATTTTTCTGAGTCTCATTTTATATGTACCCCAAAATGGAATAATAATTTGACCTCCTCTTGGAACTACCAGAAGGATCAAAATGTAATAAAGTGCATCAAAGAACTTTCAAAGCATAAAACCCTTTACAAATGTAACATACTTTCATTATTAGCTATGCACATACCTACCTTTCACCAGCTAAATGGGGTCAGACTAGCTCCCCACGGGCATACTCCCCACTTTAAATGGAAATTAAAATGCACCCTGCCTGTGGGTTCACGTTGCAATCACCTACAATAGCTTCCTTTGAACATCATTAAGCAGCAAACCTAAAATGTACCATTCTGTCATTTGAAACCTCCTGCACTTCACTTGACTGTCCAGAATAGCACCTCAGGAAAAGAAAATTTGAAATATGAACAAAATCTCTCAAAACCCAAGGTAATATTAACAGGAGCCAGGAAATATTTGAGAGGGTATATATATATAGAGATATAGATATAGATATAGATATAGATATAGATATAGATATAGATATAGATATAGATATAGATATAGATATAGATATAGATATAGATATAGATATAGATATAGATAGATATAGATATAGATATAGATAGATATAGATATAGATATAGATATAGATATAGATATAGATATAGATATAGATATATACCCTGTATGTTGAAATGTAGCCATCCACACATGCTGAGAAGTCTTTGCTTTGATATTGTCCCTAGAGGCTACTAATGTGTTTGCACACACACACACACACACCCAAGAAATGCCAGAATACATCACGATGTGAACATATTTAGAGCTGGCTTTGAGGAAAGCAAATCTTGTTGCTGAGGCAGCAGTGTTAGAAAAAGCAAGGGACAAGGAGCTGAATGGCTTTACTGCCAGGCTTGGCTTTGCTCCTACTCAGATCATTTATTTATTTTGAGCCCCCTGGTGTTATGCAACATAGCCGTGCCCCAATATCATTACAAGGATTCAACTGTGTACATGTATGGCTACATATATACCACAGAAGAATATGCAAGTGTATCTAAAGTATGCTGATCCTATTATTTACTGATCACTAATGGCCTAGGCAGGATTCTAGCTTATTCTGTGTATTATCTTACTCTTTATGGCAAGCCCAAAGGAGGAGGTGCTATTATTATAATTATTTACAAAGACACAGACAGGTTCAATGACTTGCCAAGGTCATGCCAAGGTAAATGATAAAGCCAAGACTCAAAACCAAGCACTCTGACCCCAAGTTCATACTGCATCCTACAACAATGTATCTACCAGCCTGCAAGCAGAACCCTTCACTGGCTCCCTTTCACCTACTAAAACTCAAACTCCACAGCATAGCATGGAAGGTCTTACTTCACCCACCACTGCCCCTGTCAACTTGTACCTCCTACTTGTGTAAGGAGTCTTAGTTTTCAGATTTTTGTGACTATGGCCATAATAAAACCAGAAGAAAAAACATATTTGTGTAGTGAATGTGGACACCAAAACCAGCAAAGAGGCCAGCATTGACTGCAACCTTGTCATGAGAACTAGCCAAATCATGATCCCTGCTTAAGTTAGGTTCATGTTTAGGTTAGATTTATCTCTGGTAAGAGACAAGGTAGGGAGGAAGAAGGGAAAGGAAGAACAGCAATTCTGTAAGCAGGGATAGCAAAAGTCCTCCAGCTCCACAAACACAGATGTGGCTGGTCATGCACGCAGCCCACAAATGCAGACATCTGAATGAATGTTTACACACATATTAGTGGCAATTAATGTCTATTAGTGTACCATATTCATCATTATCTCTATGCTTTTTCTTCAGTCATGCAATCATTTCCTCCTGCTTAACCAAGCCATTCAGTTAACACTGCATTTTGTGATTTCCAGTCCATCAGTTCTCTGGAAGCACCACGAAGTTTTAAGCTTCTGTGTCCTTCTCTCATCCTCTTTATTTACTCCTATTCATCTTTCAAAACCCACCCAATTCAAAAACCAACACTTTAGAAAGCCTTTCTGTCTCTCCCACACATATTTAAATTACCTTCTATATCTTTTCCTTCACTTGTATTTACACATCTACCTTTTTCATGAAATCACAAGCTCCTTGAAAACTGGAGCCAAGTCTTATTTTCCTTATAGTCTCAGCTCCTAGAATAGTGTCTGGAAAATCATCAGAGAATTTAATGAAATTGACTGGAAATACCAACAAACTCTTCACCTTATATCTTCTACCTAGCTGTGACTTTTGATATTTGGAGGCCCATAACAATCAACTGGTAAACTTATTAAATGAGCGTTCCCTGGATCTCACACTCCAACTCAGACTAGTAAGTAGATTTAGAGTAGACCTGAGACGTCTGCATTTTAAAAAGAATCCTAGATAATTCCCATGCAAGTAAGAAACACTTCTAAAGACACTGGCTACACAGTATCAGCCTCAGCTGATGGGAGGCACGGGAACAAAGGCGGTCTCAGCAATCGACCAGCATCCCAGCTCATTCTCTCTCAAAGCTTTCTCAAATTAGCTCCTCAGTTCTGGACATGGGGCCACCTTTAGCGGTACAGCTTTCTCCTCACTCCAGGTCACCACTCCATATCATGCACGACCCTGGCTTTCATCCTCCCAAACCAGAACAGCAGATGTCAAAAGTCAAGATGTGTTGCCTGTCAAGAATTTCATTTTGGGGGAAGCCGGGATGGCTCAGTGGGTTAAGCGCTCACTTTGCAGCACTGGGGACCAAGGATTGAATCCTGGCCCGTGCGGAACCATATGCTAAACTGGGAGCTCCCCCAGTTCAGTTCTCTCTCTCTCTCTGTATCTCTCTGTATCTCTCTCTCTCTCTCTCTCTCTCTCTCTCTCTCTCTCTCTCTCCTGTCAAAAATAAATAAATAAATAAAAATATATTAAAGACTTTCATTTTGGGCAATTGTATTCCCCTCTATCTTATAAATTAAAAGAGCTCATCATGGAGTAGTGAAGACCCAAACCCCTAAGCTTCCTTGTCATTATACTTCACAGCTCCCAGTTACCCAAAAAAATGACATCCCCTTAAGACCTAACCTTAGACAATTTACCTGTATGCAATCACACCCATAACTTTCCTACCTCTTAATCTCAGTTCATTCAGTTTTCTCTACCAGCAAGCTCTTACCACCCATCAAAATCCTATTTGTCCTTGAAGGTCCAAATCAAATGAAGTCTTCCCTCATTTCCTCTATCTAACATTAAGATCCAGAACTATGCCTTTTTCATCTCTGCTTTCAGGACAACTGGTACATGCTATGCACATAAGAGTTGCTTAAACAATATTTGCTTGGTTTGCAAATGTCACGATAGATATTGAAACAAGAAAACTCTCATTGTACTAGGAAAAGCTATAGATAGAAAAAGGGAGGGAGAAGAAAAGCTGAATAAGAAGAAAAGAGAGAGTTACCCCCCTTAAAACAGTTAGAGTCAGTAATTGATTATCTCAATTATCTTTAGTGAATTATCTACAATGAGGGTTAGCTCACCAAAAAAATTAAAATTTCATCTCCAAATCACACTGAATTATTAAGTAACATGGGGCATAAAAATAATTTGTGAATAATGCTCATAATCTTTTGTTTTATTTTTCTACTCTGATGTGAAGCAGACTTCAACCAGACAGTGCTAAATTGATGACTTAACATCTCTACAGTTGATACTGTAAATTTTCACTTTTCAATCCATATGTCTGCCTAATTCCCATGCTCGTAATGATAGTTAAATGCTAAGCATATCAGGACCCTCAGAAACAGCTCACTTCAATCTAAATTGCCAAGCAGAAATCAATCTATTCACTAATCCAACAGATTTGCACTGAGCACCTACCACGTGACAGCTTGGCCAGAAATCACTGCAAGTAGTGGAGTCACCATCTAAGAAGAACATCCTGATTTTGACCAAGGTGTTCAAGGTCATAGCCTAGGCCAATTCAGTCTACACTAGCATTAAGTCCGTTGGTGAGTGCAGCCACCAATATTTTTTTATGTATGAAGGTTATCTAATTCCCTTCTATGATCATATGTGGAAGTAAGTCTATAACCCAATTTGACCACACAACACTAACATTTATTAACAAGTAGTCACAAAATCGTGCATATAATCTGCTTTGTTTACTCACTGACATCCCAGGACTCCATCATTTTAGGTGATCCAATCCCAAGATTCACCAGGGGCAGATGACACAACTGTCTAGAGAAGGGGTCAGCACAGTTCTGTCCCTAGTTGAAATCTGGCCCGGCCTGATTTTGCAAATAAAGTTTAACTGGGAAACAGCTATATCTATTCTTTTACGTATCGCCTATTGCTGCTTTCAAGGACAAAGGCAGAGTTGAGTAGTTGGAACAGAGACCACATGACTAGTAAATCATAAAATATTCACAATTTGGTTTTTTATAGAAAAGACTGCCATTTCCTTTACTAGAAGTATCAGGTAATAAGACATCCCTAAAGGTACAGACTAGGCGGGGGTGGCGAACCTATGGCAGGCGTGCCCAAAGTGGCACGCGGAGCAATTGTTTCGGCACACAGAGCTGTGAATACCATTTAAAAAATTATTGTTTATGCTCTTATAGACATAAAAATAATCGATACCTCTATCTCACTCGATGGGTTGGCACGCGAGTCGAGCGAGTATACTCTTATTTCATAAACTTTGGCACTCAATCGCCAAAAGGTTCGCCACCCCTGGACTAGAGCATTTGCTAGGTTTTTATACCTTATTTGTACAAAGGTAGAAAGTATCCCTAAAATATTTAAACTCATCCATACTTCTTGAAATACACTGATTTCACCAATGTGAGCCCCTTCCAAGCAGCTATTGTGCTAAGCCACTAATTTCACCTGCTGAAGCTCGTACCTAATATGCTAAAGAGCAAAGTCTCTGGGGTTGATCAAAAGTAAATATAACAGAAGACCCCAGTCGCCCCATTTAGAGTATGGCCTAGAATACAAATTGCTTGAACATGAACTTCTAATCACATCAACTGGTTGGCCCTAATGGGAGTTCAACTAACACACATTCCCAATGTTATCCAATCTACACTAAAATATTGAAAGTGAACTACACATATTATAATACACTGACATCAACATGTACAGTAAAAAATAATATAATACTCTCAGGTCACCAGGACCTGGTTCTAGCAGCATTTGCAATTCCTCCATATGCAGGCATTTTACTGACTCATAGCTTCAAGCACCTTCTGATAGATTGTGCCATTGCTCTAAAATTCAGTCCCACTTATTGAAAATGTAACTGAAGTATAGCACCCTAATTACAAAGCAGGGCTGACCATGAAAAATGCATTTGACTCTTTTGCTACTGTGATTTTTAAAAATGTACACTTCATTTCCCCATGGATGATAAAGAAATTTTGCCTCACTTATTAAGTCCTGAACTATAAATGGAAATGTGCCACCCTATTGCCTTTGGACTTGGGAATATTTATAGCAAATACCAGTACTCTGTTTTGCAAACCAGCCAATGGGTTTTCCCAAACAACCGAGAAAAATAATTATTCTGCATTAAGAAAAACAAAATAAAGCAGTTAGCATTTAAGAATTACTACTAAGGGAAAGCTGGGATGGCTCAGCGCATTAAGCGCTCGCTTTGAAGCCCTGAGGACCGAGGATCGAATCCCGGCCCTGGCCCATACGGACCCACGTGCTGAACCGGGGTGTGCCCCCAGTTCAGTTCTTGCGGGGACCTATGCAGGAGGCTCCCGGCCCAGTTCCTGCCCTGCGCAGCCCTGTGCCCACCTGTGGAGTGAAACTATATGGAAAACTAATGTCAACTATGGAGACTGCTCTGGGCCCTCCCCCTTCTCTCTGTCTCTCTCTGTCTCTGTTTCTCTCTGTCAAAAATCAATAAAATAAATATTTTTTAAAAAAAGAATTACTACTAAGAAACATTAAAACAACTAAAAGGTTAATATTTTGTCTCACTTTCTTAATTCAGAATTTTAGTTAATTTTACTTTTTCCCATTTGTGATGACTTAAATAAGATGTGAGCCTTTTTTATTCCAGAAACAATATTCCCAGTCATTTCTGATTAGAATTGTCTGTAATAAAAGTAGAACAATGGCAACGTCTCCCTCTCATTTCAGCAAGCCACGGCTCACTGAGACTCTCCTAGACATCTCAGAGGAATACGTGGAAGGCCTCCAGGGGCCTTAGAATGTGGAGTTCTGAAGAATCCCCCACCACTCCAAAAGCCGTGTTCCCACCATAACTTCCACAAACATATTTGTTTCATTTATTATGACTAATTTCCCATAATGCCACTCTTTTGATTAGAAGTGCTAGGGAGAAAACTTTTTAACTAGCATTGTCCATGTTTTCAATTAGCCAACAAAGAAGGAATGCCACAGTAGGCAAAGCATTCGTTTTATTTATTTATTTATTTGTTTATTTATTTTAATAATTAAGATTTATTTTTATTGATTTTTGACAGAGAGAAACAGAGACAGAGAGAGAGAGAGACAGAGAGAAGGGGGAGGGCCCACAGAAGTCTCCGTAATCGACATTAGTTTTCCATATAGTTTCACTCCACAGGTGGGCACAGGGCTGCGCAGGGCAGGAACTGGGCCGGGAGCCTCCCACACAGGTCCCCGCAAGAACTGAACTGGGGGCACACCCCAGTTCAGCATGTGGTTTGCGTGGGCCGGGGCCGGGACTCGATCCTCAGTCCTTGAGGCTTCAAAGCGAGCGCTTTACCCGCTGAGCCATCCCCAGCCTTCCCATTTGTTTTAAAGTATACTGACATCCACTCCTAAATACAAGGAAAATCACAGAGCCAAGTATCAACCATTTTCCCAGCACTAAAATTCAATAGAATACTGCATAGAGTTCCGCCTTATTCTTTTGCTGACACTAAATATGAAATCCATAACAGAACACAAACAGAGGGAGTCATGAGCATTATTTCTGCAGCCATGTCCTCATAGACTCCCAGTCAAGGAGTGCTTTCAAACTGTCCTTTATGGGATGCTGGAACAGGTTCAGTTCCCGGCCCCCGCCCATGCAAACCTAGATGCTGAAATATGTGGCAACTGGTAACCACCTGGATGGCAACTAAGGTTTTTCCTCCCAGCGGGGCCCCACATCCACCTGTGTGGAATGAACTCACGTCACAACTAATGATGTGCAACTATGGAGACTGCTCTGGGCCCTCCCTCCTTCTCTCTCTCTCTCTCTCTCACACACACACACACACACACACACACACACATACACACACACAGAGCTCCTCTCAAAAAAATGCCCTTGAATGAGAGACCCCCAAGAGATAAGTGGGTTTTGTGGGTTTTCCTCAGGCTCCTCCACCACTTCATATGTGCACCAAATGGTCTCTTAAGTGATAATTAGGAGATGGTTGAAATTCCTCTAGCACTTTTGGCAATTACTCATTCATTGGCCTTGCCACTGCAGCCTCCTCCTAATTGACACTCCTGAGAAAAGAGCTCTTTGAGAGACCACTTCCTGTGGTGAGTGGTTGGGCAGAAAACATGGCGTCCTTCCCTTTGGAGGAAGGCTTTCCTGCCCACCACGTCTCAGGTACCCTCACCTCAGACCATGTCACACCACCCCAGGCAAACCAGCTGTGCCTCTACAATAAAAAATTTGCTTTAACAAATGTTCCTGAGCCTGTTTTTCTTCTCGTTGTTATAATAATAGTATTTTCAAGCACTGTATGGTTTAAAAAATAACTTCATTAATAAAATGTCATATAAGCTCCAAATGAGATGCAAGACAGTTAAGAGATTGGCCCAGGTTCACACAACACATAAGTTGTAAGTACGTGCTTAGCTCCACAAGTACAGGCCAGACAGCTTCAAGGTTAAGATGCCATCCCCCTCACCCCACAACTTCTCAGTGAGAAGGCCCCCTTCCAAGTTCGGTCAGCCAACTCTAGACTTTTAGCATCTTCAGAAACATGGTACAGATACCTTGATCTACCATTGGTCTATAAATTGACAGTCTGCAATTATGGGATGTGCCAGAGCTCTTCTTAGGTTGAACAAGGTCTTTGTTTAGGTCTTGATCACTTCTTGGTAAGTGAAAGGGAAATAAGAGGGGTGGGGAAGAGGGACAGTATTCTGAAGGATAATAAAAAATGTGCCCCAGAGAGAAAGGAGCAGAGAGAGAGGTGGTCCAGCCTCTGTAAAGGAGATGATAGATATCACTCTGGGGAGGAATAGATTAGAAATTTAAAGAACAGGAATGTTTATTATTCAGTCTTAAGTTGTTGGCTTTTCTGTGATCGGATGTCATTCCCAGAGCCAGACTAGGGTAAGGTGACCAGACGTCCCGCTTTTGGCGGGCCAGTCCTGATTTTTAACAATTTGTCCCACGTCCCACGGCATTTTTAAAAAGTCCCGATTTTTGGAAAGAATGCACAACAAGCTAGGGAACGGCAGGAGATAGACCAAATTTTTAATCAAGAACCCCCTCCCCCCTGAGCAATGGTGTCCCACTTTACCAATGTTAAAATCTGGTCACCTTAGACTAGGGTGAGGTAAGAGCGGCACCCAGGGTGCAAAATATCAGGAGGTGCTCACTCTCAGAGTCATCTGGTATGGCCTCATCCCAATCCCAGCCCTGGTCATTTCTGCAGGGCACTGAAGTATTTGTTTTAAAGTATATACTAAGTAGGATATTCTAAATAGGAATGACCTCAGCCTCTAATTAGAAATGACCAAAGCTTACATAAAGCCTGGAACACACACATCCTTATGTGGGCAATATTTTGAGATAATGAAAGAATTAGAGCAATAACCAGCACAAAATGATAAGCTTCATAATAAGATTACATGCTGTTTGGCACATGCATATTCCTTTTGGTGAAGTGAATCATAAGCTGAAATAATTAAGCACAAGGAGAAAAGCCTTTTGCTAGCAATCACAGGAAAACTTATGTCCCACCCCCAGGAATTCCAAGAGATATGAAAAGGGAGACTGTGTGTCCTATTACTCTGGTCTAGGGTTTGCAGATAAATGTAGTTAACAGAGTGATTCTGGCCAACCGGAGAGTCTCAGGACATGCAGTTAACCAGCAGTTGGGCTACAATTACATGTATAGCTTTGCTGTTGTATATTCATAAGTGAATATCTCCTATTTATCAAGTTTCTTGCATGCCTTATTACATGTTTATGTTCAATAAATTGTTTTTGTCTCTCACTCAACAGCATCTATGGAGCTATCTCCCCTAATATAAGGGGAGGTAGGAGAAAGAATTGTAACAATAATGAGAAAAAGGACCTCATCAATGGTGCAATCTTTCTGTTTCTACTCATCTATGACCAAGGACAGTGTGAGACCAAGGACAGTGTGGGAAACCATGAAGGATATCCTGACACACAGATCACAAATTATAGCTCATCTGCAAAGAAGCAAAGGCCTCAGGACTTGGAATAATAACTGTTCTAGCATTTGAACAAAAGGCCTTATGATCCAATGGAAAGTGTTCCGGGCTGGAGGGGCAGGAGACTTGAGGTTTTCATCATGACTCATTTATGTCCCCATCATATGGGCAGGTTACCAGAATCAGATGATTCTAGTTTTGCTACCAAACATTTTTATATAATAACTTTAGTCAACTCACTGCACACTTCTGGACTTGATTTCATCACCTCTCAAAGAATACCAGAATCCTAGAACTGCAGTAAGGAAAGAATGCTATCTTTTGGAAATGTGAAGTTTTTAAAAGTAAAATAATGTTGTGCGATGACCAGGGCTAACTTCCATTGCTCTATTATTTTTATAGTTGCAGTTTTTAACAATAAATATTATTATTGAGACCAGGTGGCATGAGTAGTAAACCCTGCTGGGTGGCCACCCAAATGTCCATTCCCCATTCTTCCTCCCTTGCCTGGGTCCACTGTGGAGACTGGAAAAGCTAAGCACCTGCTTTCCTAAATACTCAGATAACAAGGAATGAACACAGGACACAGTTTTGGCCAATAAGAAGTGAGAACAAGTTTTCAGTGGCATTTATGATGAGGTTTATGCATTCCTGATTTTAAAAAATGAATGTAGGTGGCATCCTTCTTTTTTTTTTTGCACAAATGGTGGACATCACACATAGAGCATGGAAGTCGTCTAACAACCATTAGGTAAAGCCCAAGAGAGTAAGAAATAGTCAACCTAACAACATTGAACTGATGAATCAACACTTCTAATTACAGAGGAAAAGGAAAACCCTACTTGCTTAACCTCCATTAGTTACCTGCAGCTAAAAGCATTTCTGACTGATACAGCATATATCCTATCCTATCTACTTCATGGCTCTCTGTCTTCTATTAAGAATTTCCTCTCTGTTCAGATAAAGAGTTCAGCTGAAAATGTAGAGAAGAAAATGTTTCCTCCAAAAACCCATAATCAATAAAGAAATGATAAAGAAAAATGGACAAATTTCTTCCAAGAAGTAGGTTAGGGTATCACTACGATATCAGGCCACTGGATCTCCGCGCCTTCACACATTTGTCTTGCCAAGACTCCCAACCTATAATGAAACCTTCACCACCACCCCAGAATCTTAATGATCAAAAGATATAATGGCTGTTAAAGTTCTATAGACTACAAAATGCCTCATAAGGGTTGAGGTTACCCAGGGGTCCCTCTTAGGTCCTGTTCTCGTCCTATAAAATCTGCTACTATTTCTACATCTATGCTGCTCACATTTCTATTTTCGTCACCTGTGTCTCCAGTGAGCTCTTGGTCTTTATTTCCAGCGGCCTCCTGAACATCTTCACCTGGGTGCTCTAAAAGCACTTTATACTCAGCATGTCCATAGCTGAACTAATCACCATTCTCCACAAAGTCATTCCTTGCCTGTCTTCCTGGTTTCCAGTAACAGATCCCACCATCCACCTATTTTCCACAGGCAGACGCTGAGTCATTTTCAATGCCTCTCTCTTTTCCTCTATGCTCTAACTCAAAGGTAACGCCCTCTCTGTTGCCCATAATTCTAGCCCATCATTTTTTTTTTATCTGAAGAATAAATTATAATGTATTCTGAGTGTTCTCTCTGCCACCAGTTTTTCTGAACTCCAGCCTAGACAGGCATTCTCACAAAAGATAAGTTGGATCCCGTTATCATCTTACTTGAGAGTTCAGTTTCCATGTACCTATCAAATGATGCTCAACACTAGGATGGTCTAAAAGGCTCATTTGAGTCCCACTCTGCCTTATTTCAGACTCATTCCTAGCCCCTCTTCTTCCTAGTCTTAACCTTCTTCCTCCCTGTATCCTTATAGCCAAAGGGCATCTGATGATTTTTCCCTCTTCTCATTTCTTGCTTGTTTTCTTTTCATTCTCTCATCATCATCTTAGTTCAGCCCTTAGTGTATTATATTTGGGCTGTTTCAGGAAACTCCTAAGAGGAGTTCCCACCTTTGTTTGCTCCAATCCACACTGTACTGTCAAATCAAACGAAGTTATTTAAAAGACTCCTTTGACAAAGGTCCCATTAGCTATAAATATACTTCTACTTCTCAGCCTGGCTTCTATGACCCTCATGGCCAAGCTTCTTTATCATGTTCCAGCTTCATCTTTCATTCTCCTTGGTATGCAGCCTTCACTTCAGACAACCAGATACTCTTCACTACTTGAACACCACTACACCATTTCCATCCTCTTCCCTGGACCTGGAATGCTACCTCCACCTACCTGCCCAGGCTTTAGTCTTAGCTTTCTTGTCACCTATTTCTATGGGCAGCTCTCCATTAGGCCTCAAGCCAGAAATGAGTTCTTCTTCCTCTAAAGCCTCATAGCTCTTTTTGTTGTTGTTGTTGTTGTTAGTTTTAGGTGTACAAAACAACATAATGATCAGACATGTACGCCCCTCACAAAGTGATAACCCCAAGTAGTCTATACCCACCTGGCACCATACATAGATATTATAATACCATTGTCGTAGCTCTTAATTTAAATTACACTTTGGAGATTTATCATTGTGTGTCTTACTTTGTCATTATTAAGATTCAAAAGCCATGTTTTACACAGCTTGCAGGTAACACAGTGCCTTCCTCATTATGGATTAAAAAAAAAAACAACCTGCTGATTAGCTTGTTAAATAAATGTTTATTGGATAAAATCTACTTTTCGATCTGAAAGCATTTTCACATGTGTACCATGTCATAACCACCACCTGAGGGAGGTAGAACTGATACCATTGTCCATGTATTTTATTTATTTATTTATTTATGACAGAGCGAGAGAGAGAGAGAGACAGAGACAGAGACAGAGACAGAGACAGAGAGAGAACTGAACTGGGGGAGCTCCCAGTTCAGCATATGGTTCTGCACGGGCCGGGGCCGGGATTCGATCCCTGGACCCCAGCGCTGTAAAGTGAGCGCTTAACCCACTGAGCCATCCCGGCTTCCCCATGTCCATGTAATACTGAGACCAGAAAAGTTAAGGTCGTGGCAGATAACCCAGACTCACTTGTCCTTGCTTTCAGAGTTCATGGGGCTTCTCCTGCTCTCCTCTGCTCTCATTGTCCTCTGCCTGGTCCCAGCACAACTTGCATCCCCCTGGCTTTCCACTTTGTGTTCCATCCCCACACTCTTGGCCGTTCTAGAACGTAGCCTCATGCTGAAACCTCTCCCCATGCTCTGTGACATCTGTCTCAGGGACTCGGTGAGAAGCAAAGAGGTAATGTTCAGAAAATTTGCTGCCCTCCTGTGATGAAAGGTACAATCTTCATTACTCCTTGAGACAGAGCAGCCCAGGTCTGTTGTGAAAGCAGACACTGTGCCTTTGCAGCAGCTTCCCGCGAGCAGCAGGAAACCGTTATCCTAGCCCACTATTCTCTTCATTTGACTCTCTCTTAAATATACCATTTTTCTCATTTTCATTAATAACCCTTCTTTACCACTTGCTCGGCCTCACTGGCTGCTCTAGGTTAGTGCCTATTATTCCATTAGAGTCTGGCATTTGGAACGCAATGAGGCATTCATGCACAGGTAGTGCTAACAGGGAAAATGCCTGCAATTCAAGCTATACGCACCTCACAGTTTAGAAAGTGGGAGGGGTCAGAAAAAGAAGGCTGCTCTGTGCCAATCACAGGGCATTGAGTCCCAGACAAG
Organism: Craseonycteris thonglongyai; assembly: GCA_004027555.1. Classification (NCBI taxonomy): domain Eukaryota; kingdom Metazoa; phylum Chordata; class Mammalia; order Chiroptera; family Craseonycteridae; genus Craseonycteris; species Craseonycteris thonglongyai. The sequence continues at coordinate 38,485 of PVKE010007812.1, forward strand.
CCGTGTCACTGTGGATAGGCTGAGAACACGACGTGGACTTGTCTGCCACCTGGATATATTTATCAAGCGAGTATATCTCCTAGATCATGTGTCTGAAAGACCCTGAAGCAGCATAAAGGAAATCAGGCAATAGGCCTAATGACAACTCAGTGAGCCTAAAGAAATGTAATTGAATGTGTCTGCCTTTCCAGACTCTGATGTTGGGGCAGCCTGTTACTATGGGGACCTCAGACAACGTTCACTGGCTTCTGGTATTGTCCCCTGTGCTATTGTCAGATGTGTTAAGTGAAAGTAGTCATCAGGGCTAGAACAGACAGTGAAGTAGAGAGTGATGTCACCTCCTGTGAGTGAGGCAGCCAGCATTTCTCCTGGTTTTTTTTCCTGTACCTGTCAAGCAAAAATAACCATTTATATTTGGTGTATTTATTCGGCACACACTTACTGGAGACTGACAGTGTAGTTGCTAGATATCTCCCTTCCCCTGTGGCATTTACAGCCCTTATCATTTCCACTTTCACCTTCATTCTGACTATACCTCCTCCGCAGAACAAGGGAAATGTTAACTTCAATTTTGAGATGCAGACAGAATGAAATCTCAGTGGGTATGAAAACTAGGGCTTATAAGAAATATACTTTTCTTTAATTTGTTATAATCAAGGTAAGTCCAACTCTTTTTTTTTTTAAAGATTTTATTGATTTTTGACAGAGAGAAACAGAGACAGAGAGAGACAGAGAGAAGGGGGAGGGCCCAGAGCAGTCTCCATAGTTGACATTAGTTTTCCATATAGTTTCTTTTACTCCACAGGTGGGCACGGGGCTGCACAGGGCAGGAACTGAGCCAGGAGCCTCCAACATAGGCCCCAGCAAGAACTGAACTGGGGGCACACCCCAGTTCAGCATGTGGGTCCGCATGGGCCGGGGCTGGGATTCGAACTTCAATCCCCATGGCTTCAAAGCAGGCGCTTAACCTGCTAAGCCATCCCTGCTTCCCAAGTCTAACTCTTAATCCGACACATGCATCTATGTTGCCAGGCCAGAGGGACATCACGAGCAATATGTGGTCCTAGGAAAATGGCGAGAGAGACTAAGAGTTAGCCCATTATGACTATCAATGTCATTCTCCTGGATCAAGCCTGTGGTGGTCCCTTGAGATACAGTGGTTATCTGATTCCACTCCACGTGGAAGGCCCAAGAATCTCTGCTAAAGCTGGGACTACTGGCACTTAAAGTCACACCTCCCCAGGCTTGTTACATGGTTAGCACCACTGAGCTACTGCAATTTTCCAAGGTGCTGCTGTAAAACTAAGTGTGGGTGCAAAGAAGGTGAAACATCCCAATTTCTGGAAACTTCTTTTTCCTTTCTCCCACCCCTGTTGAAAATGCCAGTTACAATCTTGGTGTTTTGGGGTTAGCTCCTCCAAAAGAAGAAAGACATGACTTCCAGCAGTTTCTATTTTTCACACAGCCAAAAAATTTTGAATCCCTGATTCCAAAGCTCACTAAGGACTTAGCAAGCTGCTTAAAGGGAAGAAGAAAAATAAAGAGAGAACTAACACTAATTAGCAGTCAAATACCTTATGCTGGCACAGAGAAAAAGAAACTGAAATGTTAGAAGATGTAACACTCCTTATCGTGGGCTCCACTTCCAATCGCAGTGTGGTCATACACCCCTCAAATGCAATCGCAAGTGCTGGGAGCTATCTGCTGCTCATGGCTGCCTCCCATCCATCAACAGATCCTGAGACTTACAATAACATGGAACTGCAGGAAACACATGCATCCAGCAGCCTTCCCCAACCCAGGTCCCTGCCACCACTACAACTTCCCTCTCGCTCCTGTCACACTAGAGCACACTGTGACCTGACTTACACACCGCCATATCAGACCTGTCCTGGCCTTATCCTCCTGCATCTCCCCCGTGCTGATTTACACAAGCCAAAGCGTCTATTATTCTCTCTTTTCTTTCTGTTCTCCAGGCCCCTAGGCCTTTTGAGACCCATTAACTAACAAATATACTCACTGGGAGAGGCCACAGAATCCTCCTGAGCACTCCTGCTGCAGGTCCCCTGTGACCCAGGTCCCCTGTGACCCAGAAAGTATTAAGACAAGATGAGCATGACAGAAAAGGAGGCAAGTAGCAAACAGGAATAGGGCCCATGCCAGTTTTTCACGCTGGAGAGGAGCAGTAAGAGCCTACGGGTGGCAAAAACCCAGTATAAAAGGTTGAATGGGTTGAATGACTGAAGGATTAATTCAGTGACTTTATTAAAAAATGGGCATGGACTTTGTCATGTGTTGACCACTGTGGGATCACTTCCAAAAGAGACAAAAAGCATAACAATGCGTTTTTAGTACTCAAATGGGTTCTACTTAAAATGACAGAATGAGCATATACTTATATATCTAAATGCCAATAACGATAATGGCACTAGCTATAAGATAAATTGAGCACATATCAAGTCCTGAGTGTTGTAATAAATATTGCTATGCTAAAGACTTATTTTATTTTCTCATCCCAGCATTCTCCTGTGGTAGGCATTAACATTAGCACCATTTGCAGATGAGAAAACTGAGGCACAATAAATTTTTTTTAACTTAACCAAAGTCCTATCCTGTAATAGTCTAATCTAGCCAGGATACTTTATAACAGTTCATTACATCTTTATTTCTAATAATTAAAAAGATAGAAATTATGGAACTAGCCAACAATAAAAGAATGTTAAATTAATTACATTATATGGGAACCACATGATAGCATATTGTGCAGCCATTAACTTCATCTCTTGAAAATAAATAACACAGGAAAATGCTTATGATACATGTTAATGAAAAGAACAGGATATAAAAATGTGTATGTTGTATAATGCCAGTTATGTGTGTGGTGGGACAGAGAAAGTGAGAGAAGGAGGCAGGGAGGGAAAGAATAAAAAAAGATCAGAAGGAAATATATCAAAATGTTAATAGAGTGTCAAAACTTCAATTTGTATGCTTCAATCATTCACTTTATTACATCTCAATTATACCTCAGTAAAGTTATTTAAATATGTTAACAGAGGATTTCTGATAGGATCCTATACGGTTTTAATTTTTATTTTATTACTTAAATATCCTACCAGGATTATACATTGCCTTAATGATCATGGAAAATTAATGTTAATTTTAAAAAAGAGTTTATAAAGGGAGCTCTGGGAGTAAGATTGGATAAGGAATATTTGATTTAATTGCCATGGTGTGAGACCCCAGCATGGTTTTGTTTTCTTAACTCCACAGATGGTTCTCATATGCAGTCAGGGATGGGAACCACTAATGTACACAGAGCACCTCATGCAGTGCCTGGTCTTGATGCTTGATAAGTGGTGGCCATCACTGTTGTCATCATCGTCACTATTGTTGTTATGCACTTTGGCATTATTGGCAGATGTACATTCTCATATCAAGTGGGATATGAGCAGGTGGCTTGTTGGCAGGTTCACTGGAAACTTCAATGAGTAATCAGGTGTGAAGCTGTTGATATTTTCCTGTCATAGACTCTGTCAGAGGCTTTCATTCCCCAGGCCTGTGGGATTAGTAATGCGGAGCACTTCCAGACTATTAGCACATAAAACTACAATGCAAAAACTTTTTACACAAATTAATGAAGCCAGGCCAGCCACAAAGAAATTCATCTCCCAAGTGACATGCTCAGCAGAGCTGCACCGACTTCTGTAACAGATGTCTAGACAATTTGACTTTGAAATACATACCCCAAACCAGAACAGGGTGAAGTTTCCCAGCCAGTGCCCAGCCAAAGTTCAAAAGCAGAGACCAAGCAGCAGAGAGGATTTGAAGATTATAAATAAACTTATTCATAGGGAAAGCAGAGCAAGTATAGCAAGTTAAAATTGATTGCCCAGAGAGGATGACTCATCAATGAAACCATAAAAGACCGTTTTGCAGTGATCACACAGCAAGACAGCTCATTGTCCTTAAACATTAACTGCCTGTCATACCAGGCCTCCCATCAGTAGACTGCAAAACCCAGAACTGGCCTCATTAAGCTTTCCAGACATCCCCATCCAGCAAAAAAGAAAAAAAAATTTTCTCCTTATCTCTTTGAATCCCTATATGGTGATGAAAGGCACCTCATCTGAACTTGGTGCCCTAGAATCCTGGTGTGTCAGCGGTTGAAAGGGTTTGGCCTGGGTCAGTCTGGCTGCCTGATCATTTTAAGACATGACACTTTTTATTGAATAGACTAGAGCTAAGGATTTTCACAGGTGGATCGGTTCAGGTCAAGAGCAACCTGAGAGAGTCCCCAGCTGCTGAGACAGTGGGAAAGCCACTCCTCCTGCTTTAATCATGTCTCCTGAAGGGTCAAAACAATACAGGACAGTCCCACTATGCCATTTATAAAACTCTGACTTCCTGCTACCTACTTCTGCAGTATGACAGGTGTGTTTTAAGACACTCGAAATTTTAACTCTAGAGCCTTGACATTTTACTACAATGACAAGCCTTAAATGATACTGAGATTCAAGGGTACCAAGAACAGTAATCATTATGAGGAAAATCAACAGAAATAACATTCACCCCCACAAATATCTCTAAACCTTAAATGTGAAAGAAACACTGTGATCACTGGGGTTTGGAGATAAGTCAAACATCAATCTTTTTATTAAGGAACTCAGGGTCTAAGAAGACAGGTGATGAACCTAAAAACATACACAGGAAATGACAAGGTCACACAGGAAGCATAGTTAAGCATCTACACTGTTAGGACAGGGGAGAGATGACTTCCATTTGATAAAGTGGGTCACAGGAGTTGTTGAGCAGTTGATGCTATTTGAGTTGGGCTGTAGATAAATAAGATCAGAACATGCCTGGATATTCATATCTCATACCACAGAGAGGGTGGGGTCCTTCAGAAGACTTGAACCAGCATAGAACCAGCAAAGCCTAAATGGGGTGTCAAGAGAATGCCTACCACAGGCCAGTCAAGCATTATAGAAGTCACCAAATTAGACTAAAATCTACCAGAGGAGGCCAAATTCAGAGATAAGTAACCAATATATGCACAAGTGACAGCAAGCACCATAGTCCAATACACCACCTGAGATACTAGCTGACAACAACTGGTAAAGAAGAATGAAGATGGGTTAAATATATTGTAGCACACCTGTACAGCAGGTTATGATACACTCATCAATGTTAATGATATACATGTATATTTATTAACACGGAAAGGAGTCTTCAATGTATTAAGGAGAAAAATTAGGTTAAAGAATGTCTCATACCAAAGGTAATCTATGTATGTATCAAGATGAATTCTACTTCACTAACTTATATGTATAAGAAACATCTTATGTCTTTATGCCAACTTGGATCTAAATTTGAGCTCCCAATCTGTCAGAAAGTTGCATCTCAGTCAACCAAAGGGCATACTGCAGCTGCACAAGAATCTCAGAACCTTAGATGGTGTCCACAAAACAATATATGGCCTCTAGTTCGGTCATCATTCTCTCTTCCAATCACCTCAGTGCTCATGCCTCCATGTTCCTTGAAGTGTGTCACGCATATAACAGGAAAACCTAAACTAGCAGCAGCTTAAACAAGACAGGATTCTCTCTCTCTCGTATAAAAGAAGTCCAGAGGTAAGTAATCTATGGCTAGTATGGCAGTACTACAATAGGGCCTTGTCTTTCTGCCCCACCACCCTAAAACATGAATTCCATCCTCAAGATCACCTGTGTTCCAAAAACGACTGCCAGAAAAATCTACCACCACATCCCCATTGCAGGTTAGAAGGAGGGTGGCAAGCAGGAGCGGGGAGGGGGGGGGGGACTCTATTCCTTGAAGGACCACACAAAATAATCTTTTTTTCATCACATAGTTGAAAGGGAGATGAGGAACTACTGTCTTTATCACAGGTGGCCATGTGCCCACCTAAAATGCAGGGTCTGTTGCTAAGAATGAAGGAGAGATTGGATGTGGAGGTAAACAATTAGCTTCTGTGCCACAGATGTATATATTGAGAAGAGAAGAGGGATGATAGCAGATCTTTGAGGAACATCAACATTTGAGAGACAAGCAAAAGACCAGCAGCCCACAGAGGTGACTGAGACGAAGATATACAGAGAATCCCAACAAGAAAGGTTTAAAAAAAGGCAAGAGGAGAATTTTTTACACTAAGGGAATGGTTGATAGGGTACATACAAGGGTATTCAATCTTTTTGGCTTCCCTGAGCCACATTGGAAAAAGAAGAATTGTCTTGGGCCACACATAAAATACACTAACACTAACAATAGCTGCAAGCTAAAAAAAAATCGCCAAAAAAAATTGCATAAGGTTTTAAGAAAGTTTACGAATTTGCATTGGGCTACATTCAAAGCTGTCCTGGGCCGCATGCAACCCACAGGCCATGGGCTGAATAAGCTTGGAACAAGGGCAGAAAAAATGTTCATTGGAAATAACTCAATTTTTTCATAGGAAGTACATCTCTAGAAAACAAAACTTCAGAAACTATTTCTTTTGTTATACTCTCCCCATGCTTAGGATTGCCCTAAACTCAACAGTTAGATTCCACCTCGTCAACGAAGTCTTTAAAGTTAATATTCCAGACAAGGCCATCCATGCCTTCTTATCTTCAAATGCCATAGCCATACAATTCTGGTTTGTTCTTCATTATTTTGCTTTATTTGTTCCTTGAATTCTCAGGGTTTCAGAGCACAAATACACTGATCTTTCTTATAAAGCTAGGCTGACTCAGGGTGAAAACCATATACCTACTCATAATGTAACATAAGAAAAGAAGTGTGTTTATGTATACTCATGCTCATGAATGCACACATGAGCTTGTGCGCACACACACATCTGGGTGTAATGAATCATCAATATGCTCTGTGAGTCAGATTTTCTTATCCTCGTTTTACAGGTGAGAATCACAGAGTCAGACAAGCTAAATGGTTTGCCCAGGGACAGAGGTCATCTATCACCATGTCCCCTGCTGCTTCTACACAGATTGCAGCCTCCATAGCAACGATACATGTTAGCAAATTTCTCATTAATTTTAGGTACAACTCTCTTCTTCCACACTCCAATTTTATCTGTCACCCTCTGGGTTATGATACATTAGAAACCTAATTAGAGAGCTAGTGACAGTGAGGGTTTACATAGAGCAGATCATTATTTTCTTCTTAGTGGGAAAATAATTCAGAGAGACTTAGAAGTCAGGGGTTCTCCAAATCCCCTGGATTCTTGCAGATACCTTTGATCTGCTCATCTGGATAATAATAATGATGACTAATATATACTGAAAACATCTTCTAAGCATTTAACCCATATTAATTCATTTAATCCCTGCCCAATGACCTTATGAGGTAGACATTATTATTATTATCCCTATTTTGCAAATCAGAAAACTAAGGTATGGAAAGGTCAAATAATTTTTCTGAAAACCACAGTTAGCAAATATTAAAGCTTGAATTTGAACCCAAGTGGAATGACTCTGGAGCCTGAGTAATAACCACTCTGGTGCAATGATTTTTTTAATGGGTGAGAAGGAATAGTGGGACAGTGGGTTAAAGACATCTTATCTGAACATCTCTATAATTCCTCAACAAACCTACACTCAAGGATCAAGTCCTGGCACTTCTCCCCGGGATTAATTCTTCTCTGCAAAGGAGAAAAGCACTATAACCTCTCCACCTTCCTAAACACACTTAGAAGCAAGTCAGTCCAGCCCCTTTGGCATCCAGACTCCCCATAATGTTAATAAAGGCAGGCTTCAGAGTCTGACTACCCAGCAATTCATGAACCATTAACTGTAGATATTTTCAGCTCTTGGAGATCAATTTCAACTGCAAAAGATAACAAGGACCTGGCCCATAAGCTGGAATGAGGGGGAGGGAAGAGCTGAGTGCTCAATTGGAAAAGATAACCTCAAAAACATTCAGGCCCAGAGGAAACGTGCTGGGTAAAATGAAGTAATGATATAACATCTTTAGACAATCAACACCCTTAACTGAGACCCCATCATTTCTGCTGAGAGGACAGGCATTGGTGTTAAGAAGAGATATACGAGTAAAAGAAATAAAAACACGTGTGATCTCTTTCCAGGAATGAATGATCCACCATAAAAGCTCAATAGTCCACAACAGTTGGCAACAAAGATTTTCTGGTCAATCAAATATGCTAATTGGTTGAGAATTACTACATAGACCACGCAAAGGTTATTAATTTTCTGGAATTAGAATAAAACAAAATAGATCACCTTTTTTTTTTTTTTTAATCCAAATGAATAATAACATTGAGAAGTTGGCGATCTGCTTTTGGCACTACTAGCCTTTCTATTCAGGTATACTGTTCTCCTTTAGTGTCCTCCAATATATCATTTACCGTCCCTATAGGTTACCAAGAGCCTCAGGTTCACTCCAGTTCCAAGCCTTTCAAACTTACTGATAGAAAAGAATCTGAAAGTACTGAGGTATAAATTGGACAGTGTGTTTTTTGCATTTTAATGAGGTTCAGACCCTTAAATGAAATTAATAGTGAATGTTAATCATTTGTTAACTGAATAGGGTCAGTGCTTAGAGGTAGGCAGTACTGAGTTTTTCTTCATATGTTTTGAAATTGTTTTAAAATGTTAAACTAAAATTACAATAAGACCTCTTTAAGATTTATTTTATTGTTTGAGAGAAGGTGAGAGAGAGAGGGAGAGAGGGAGAGAGAAGAAGGGAGGGCCCAGAGCAGTGTGCATAGTTGTACATCATTAGTTGTGACATAGTTTCATTCCACACAGGTGGATGTGGGGTCATGTGAGGCATGAGCCAAACTGGGGGATTCCACATGGGAGGTGAGAACTTTTGCCACCATCTGGCAGTTACCCGTAGCAACACAGTTCAGCATGTGAATTTGCAGGGGCCAGGGCTGATTTGGTTGCAAAGCAAGCACTCAACCTGCTGAGCTATTTCAGCATCCCCTAAAATTACAAGATTTTTAAATGAGTAGGAAGGGTAGATCGAATAAAATACACAATCAAAAACTAATTCTTGTCCATTTTAGTTTTAAACTAACAATTAATAAGGAATCAGGCTGCACAGAGACCACACCTTATGTTTACAGCCTCAGTGCCCAGCACAATACTGTACACATTGTGAGAAATATTTATTGAACTGAACTAAAGGTAGTAATTGTACAACTTTATTCTACTTTCTATCTTTTTAAAAATCTCATGGAGTAAGACCTTAATGAGAACTAAAAGGCTTAAAAGCAAAGCAGCATTAAAGAAAGAAAATAGAGATCAAGGAATCTAAATAATCCCCAAATTGAACAATGAGTCCCTGAGTAATATAAAAGTAACTATCATGCTTTTAACTACCATTACAGCTTTATTAAAACTAACCATTACTACTGAGGAAGAACACACAGACTGTGATTTGAACTCGTCTTTCCATAAAGTCTGACTATAATGAATTAATACATTAAAAAACATACAACAGGTAGTGATGGTAATAAAAATGTTATACTAAAATATTACTAAAAGCTGTTTTTGTTTTTAGATGAAAATATATGTAAAGTAAGGTGGGAGAGAAGCAGAAAAAATTAACTTCAATGTGTTAAGTGCTCTTTTCATAAGAAAATGCTCAGGTTCAAAAATCTTCATTTTCAGCTAAAGATGGTAGATTGAACATCCATATTTAACTCTGATTTTTCCCTTAAGCTCTCTAAAATCACCATTCAGGATAATTTTAAGGTACAAACTCAAAAGAACAATGGGAAAAAAGATAATATATTTTATCAACTGGAAGTCAGAACAGCAAATAAATTCAAGTTATCTGGCTTACCAGGCCCCAAGTAAATTTAATTCTAAGCCAGCAGAACAAGAACAAAGAACAAACCCAACTGATACCACGAAGTAGCCCAGAAAGTAGCAGTGCCTTTGGCTATAAGGGTGAAGGTGAAGATAAAAGCAGGACAACTGATTGAAAAATCTGCTTAAGAGCAAATAAAATGACACCCAGGGTTTCTCTCCTTCACTCAATGCAACTAGATGGCGCTCTTTCCCTCAGCCCTGGTAGGGGATTAAAATTTTATTCTGTTTGATGGCCCCTGGATTGGGAAATATCATGCCCACTTAAGGAAAAGACCACTGCACTGAAATAAGTGAGATTAAGTAAATATGTACATACTATGTTAAGACCCCTGGACTTCTTCCCGCTACTTGTTTCCCACAATGCTGAAACCCAGGCACAAATACAAATATACACACACACACACACACACACACACACACAATGGCATAACATCCTCCCTGGAAATCTAATTAGTTGAAGAGAACAGACCTAATAACACTGATAACTGGTAACAGAAGTTCCCCAAGGAAATAGCCAAGTCAACTCTCCCTGTAGTGAAGACCATAGTAGACAAGCTCAAAACTTTTAATCTTCTCTGCCTCACACTTAATCTATGTAGCTAAGAATTATTAGACATTTGAGGAATGCATCTGTATAAAAGATACTACAATAAAGAAAACAAAAATGCAACTTGGAGACTATGAAGAAGAAAACTTCAAAAAAATTTACAATTAACAATCATCAGCAAGATAAAAGAATATTTTGCACCACAAAACAAGAAAGATATTCTAATTTTTAACAGGAACATTCAAAAAAACAAAAAAAATGTTCCATGTGCACTAGAGTAAAATGTATAGCCCTGGAAACAACCAAAATGCCCTTCGATAGATGACTGGATCAAGGAGATGTGGTACATTTACACAATGGAATACTACTCAGCGGTAAGAAATGATGAAATACAGTCATCTGTGGCAATGGATGGACCTAGAGACCATCTTATTAAGTGAAATAAGTCAGAATGAAAGAATCCGGAAAAATATGACCTCACTTATAGGTGGAATATAAAACTGAAAGTTACAAAGACACAGAGACCTATGGACACACCCAATAACTTGGTGATTGCCTGAGGGAAGGGGAGGAGGGGGGAGGGAGAGAGGGAGGGGAGGTGGGAGA
>PVKE010007813.1:0-49518 GCA_004027555.1 Craseonycteris thonglongyai
TGTTTTCTTTTATGTTTTTTTAAATGATTTTATTATACGTGTTTTTTATTTACTTTGTATTATGTTTTGTATATATGTTTCTTTGTGTGTATATAATTTGTACAATAAATTTATTATTTTAAAATTATTTTTGTTTATTATTTTTTATTCTTGTTCAATAATAAATATCCTTAGAAATAGCTGGTGCCCGCCACCCTACTGATATTTTAGAATGCGCCCTAGGGTATAAAAACAACAAAGTTTTATCAATGCCTTAATTCAGTGCTCTTTGTACCACAAGAACACCAGCCAGGTGTTGCTGTGAGATCCTGAGGCTGACTGTCTTATGGACAGGTCTGGTAACCTGGGTGCAGTCATACCTACAAGGCAATCTCAGAAACTCTTTTGAATGAAGACACCATCATCAAGATACTAAATGTGAACACACTCAAGCGTTCTATTTTGAAAGATAACACGCATCTCCCAACAATATATCTATGTTTATAAAATCATAAACATATTACTTTACAGTTCATACCTCATAGGCAGACACAAAAATAAGATATTTACTAGAAGGTATGTAGCGCTGTGAAAATCAATTTTCTAAACTATAAAATGAGGGGAAAGCCGGGATGGCTCAGTGGGTTAAGCGCTTGCTTTGAAGCCCCGAGGACCGAGGATCGAATCCCGACTCCGGCCCAGGCGGACCCACATGCTGAACTGGGGTGTGCTTCCCGAATGCGGTGAGGCCCCCAGGTCAGTTCAAAAAAATAAATAAATAAATAAAAATAATAAACTATAAAATGAGGAGGGTTAGAGAATATCAATATTTCTTGAAGTATGTTCCAGAGGACACTAACCTCACAAGATGTTAAAAAGTGTTAAGGAGAAGAAAATTAAAAAAAAAATAAAGCTCAGGGTTTATGCTATTTGCTACCCTCTGAGAGGTTCAAGGTCCACATCAGCTCTTAGAAGCTCTAAGGAATCCTGCCCTAAAGAAATATATGAAACTAACTGAACCCAGTAGAGTTTCAAAACTTTTTAACTGCATAACATTGGTTTGTTTGTTTGTTTGTTTGTTTGTTTCTGAGAACACTTATTAATGTCTGCCAAGACTCTCATATCTAGGGAGGAAAATTCTATGAATTTTCGTCAAGGTTAATTTTTATTTCATGGGAGCTTAAAAATTAAGTTTGACCTATAAAGTGAGTTAAATGGAGTTTGTTCAAATTATATACAAGTTAGGAGACAATTGCAAATGTCCCCAAGACAAACATTTTCTCCTGATTTCCAATCCATCAATTTTAGTTGTGCATTACCTACTCATTCTTTTTAAGGTACCTTAAGTTGATGATTTTGATGAATCTGAGAATGTAAAATAACATTTACAGATAGTCAACCCATTTGCAAAGCACAACTTCTTGATGTGACCATTTATTTTACCAACCTGCTTCATGTAATCACGTTCACCATATCAAAGGAAGAGTAAAAGGACAAACATTACTTTTCTATTATGCAAAGTAGTCTGTAATGTTTCCTGCATATTATTCCCTTATTTTAGCTAAAATAACCATGTTCAAAGGATATATTAATCCTATTGATCTTTGCAAAGCTATTTAGAGAAATCTTGTCACTTTTATTTTTATTTTTTGACCATATTAAAGTTTTGGGTAGAATTTCCTTACCCAAGTAAGTTTCATAGTTCATAAAATGGAGATAATGAAGTGGAGGTTTAATGATTCAGTTCATGTTCCTTTATCAAGTCACTGCCCACACACACAGCCAAGTCATTAGTATCAAATATAACACAGACGCCGTAGGAAAATCGTGAGTGCTGCTTTCCAGCAGTTCTTTTGATTATGAGTGATCTTGGTTCCAGTTCCAACTTTAGACAAATTGTTTAACTTTTCTTAGGTTCTAAGTTTAAGCTTCTGTTTCTTCATCTTCAAAATGGGCTGATAATAGCTCCTACTTCACAGAGTTGTTAAGAGGAGTAAATGAGGTAATACATGGAATTATTTCACTCAACCCATTTATTCAAAAAAAGCATCTGTGTGCCTGGAAACTGCTTTCAGAAATATTACTACAGCTAATCCTGATAATAAAGCTCACATGGTGGCTTTTGTTATTCTAATTTTTATGTATGATGAAATAGAAAAGTTACGAAATTTGCTCAAGTCACCCAGCTAATAAGTGAAGGGCCATGGATATGAATTTTTTTCTGTTTGTCTCTTTGTTTATTCCATTGCATCACACTGATGCTCAACAAAATGTGTTGAGATGCTGAAGTAAAAAGAAAAAAGGAAAAGAAAAACAAAAATCACAACTTAAGTCAAACTTGATCCTTAGGCAAAGATATAAATGTTCAGCTTCTAGTGAGAAAGACATTAAATAGAGGGGAGCCAGGGAGGAGCCTTTTAAAAGTGAGTTGGGAGCAAAAGGAGAACAAAGCAAACTAAATGTGTGTAACCCACACTGTGTTTTCGTTCTCCTGACTGTATAAGGAATGTTATGGAACCATGATAGTTCTGTGGCAGGCCTGGGTTTGCATATTTAAATTATTCCAAGAGGCATTTGGACTGTGTTTAAGTAAAAACTGTCTTAGTCACATAGATTACCATGGGAAGGTACAAATTTCACTATTTTAAGACAAAACAAATAGTCCCCAAAATGGGTGATTAAAATCCAACCCTTACCAGGAACCATGAGTAGGAGAAAGAACAGGGCATCTGAACCCATACTGTGCCATTTATAAGGTAAGTGGCCTTGGCCAAGTCACCCCCCTGTATAAGCCTTGGTGTCCTCAGCTATAGAAAGAGAAGGGAGTCCTTGATGACTTCTGGACTGATTCACCATTTAGTGATTTCAGTGACAATAAACTCTTTCAGTCTCTTCAAGTCTTCTTCTTCTATATTTTCATTATTATAGGTTTTCACTGGAAAAATAGAGTATATTACTTCTGAAAGTTTAGTGTTATCCTTGAGATTATTTTTTTTTTAAGTATAACCCATTGCTGAGACCACAATCATAAAGAATCTGAGACTGAAGAAAGAGAGAGAGAAAGAGAGAGAGAAAAAATGAACAAGAATGGAGGAATCAATTGTGAGAAAAACCACAATAACATCTTCACATCCGCATAGAGGCAGGACACTCTCAATATGGTTCTTAGCGTCGTGTGGTGTGTCTTCCTCAGTCATCATACAAGGTAAACCAAACTTTATACAGGCTATCCTGTTGAAAAGCAGTATATAAACCTAATTTTGGCTACTTAACACCTATCATCAGTGCACTACAGAAATTGCTATGAAAGAGAACACCCCATATTTAATTGTTGTGATAATCTGAGTTTGTGTGAGATTATATTTAAAAATTACAGCCAATATTTACCAAGAACCCACTCTGTGTCAGGCTCTATGCCAAAAGGTTTATATACAGTATTGCATCTAATAACAACCTTGTGAAATTAATACTATGATTACACTATTTTATAAAAGGGAGAAATGCAGCTCAGAAAGGCTAAGTGATTACTCCAAAGTCACACAACTAGTAGAAAAAGAAAACTAGAAGACAAATGTACGTGTATCTGATTCAAGAGCCCAGGTTCTTAACCACTACTGTACAGCGTCCATGAAAACTGAGGCAGAGGTCTACTCTGGGCACATTTGGAATCTGGGGACTCATTTTGTCCTGTGGCTATTCTCTTAGCCCCAGAGTCCTTACACCCATTTCTCAGCTACTAAACCTTGCTTCCAGATCTGACAAATGGCAAAGAGTGTCCAGGCATAGATGCTATTCCCGGAAGTCCTGGTCTGTGAGCAGAGAGAGACCCTGGGAGGCTCAAAGGAGAGTGGCCAGGCCTAGAGGAAGGCTCAAATTCATGTTATCCAGGGCGATTGGAAAAAGAGGTTACCAGTAGGTTTGAACTGGAGAGGAGAAAACTCAGGGGAAACACGTTTATAGGGTTTTTTTCACAGTTCAATGGCCTCATTTGAAGGAGTTGCTTCAGCCTAAAACAGCAGACTTTTGGTACACTCAACAACACTGATAAGTCTCTAAATATAGGAAGAAACAAAGTATGATCTGTAGTGCAATGGCATCTCTTTAAATTAAAAATATTTGACAAAAAATAAAAACAATGCCTATTTATGAGAATTCATACAAACAGAAGGATACAAACACATCACACATATTAGGATGGTTGCCTATGGGGACTGAAGAAAGGGAGTCAAAGGGAAGATTTGTCCTATTTTTATTTTAGTGCAAATATATGAAAAAAGGACTACAGGAATTAATTAATTAAGCCCTGGGGGATAATGCTAGAATCAGCAGATGAAACTTAAAGAGTACCTTTCAAATTATGAGGGCTGTCCAGAACAAATTCAGCCATAAATGCCTCTATTTTTTATATTACATGGTTGGATATTTTCCAGACACACCTCAAATATCTAGAACCAAACCACTATTCACGTCCCACCTCGTCCAAGACACCATCATCTGTGGTCCGAACCATGGCAACAGCTTTCTAACTGTTCTTCCTAAGTCCACTCTTTTCTCTGTATAGTCTATTTGCAGAACAAATCTTTTAAAACTGAGTAATATCTTATTAGTCCCTAGCTCAATACCCTCCAATGATTCTCTGTCTTATTCAGAGTAAAATCCAGTACCCTTAAAATGGTCTACAAGGCCCTACACGACCTGGCTCCCATTCCTTTTCCAATCTCAGATCATATCACTCTCACCTTTGCATTCTCTACTCCAACCACACTAGCCTCCTTGCTCCTCCGGGAACACACTAAGCACACTCTTGCCTCAGGGCCTTTGTACTTACTCTTTCCACTGCCTGGAATGTTCTTTCCCCTAGACACTCCAATGGCTCATTCAGGACTCCACTTGAAAGTAGAGGCCTTGCCTGACCACCCTAGTTAAAACTGCAAGTGTCCACTCCTAACACTCTCTAGCTTCCTTCCTTCCTTATCTCCTGTCACGCTCTTCAGTTCACTTGCCTTATTTACTGTCTACTTCCTACAGAAAGCAAGCTTCAAGAGCACAGGGATTTGTATTTTATTTACTGCCATGTCCTCAGAACTTAAGTAGTATCTGGAACATAGCTTGCACTCAATAAATATATTTAAATTGATTTTTCAGCATTAAAAAAACTTCCTAAAGTTTTTTTAGGAAAACTTTAACTGTTTTAAACTGTTCATTGACGAAATTAGATACCTAAGGAAATAATGAGCTCTTCATCCCTGGAGGTACTTGAGCAGAGGCTCACTGACCTTTTGGTAGAGATAGTGAAGAAAGGATTCAAACACTGGGTATTAGATGGGACTAGATAGTAACCCAAGCTCCTGCCAACCCCAAAATACCATAGTTCTATGAACTACCCCCAAGATACTAAGGTAAGATGCTCAGACTCCTAAAATGTGACCTAAGGAGGTCAGCAAATGCTTAAGAAACCAGGGTCATATTTTCAGTCTACTATGCCTAGTGAATTGAGCACCAATAATTTGAGTTTTCTGTTATGCTTGTTTTGTTTTCATTTTTAATGTAAACTTTTTAAATCCCATGAGTCTTTTTGGTGACATTTTCTCCTGAATACAAAAAAGCAGCATACATCTAATTGCAAATGAGAAATTTCAGAAAAAGCTAGTGTTATCAAATAAGTATTATCTGGAAAAAAAAATTCATCATCTTACACAATTTAAATTTTTGCCCTTTGCTCCCTTATGTATATTCTTGCATTATAAAGTCTGCTTAAAGTTAGTTCAATTTTTCCCTTTGGGGTAGACTTTACAGCAAAAATGGGAGGACTGAAAAGAGGAAGAGAATAACTGAAAGTTGAGATTTCTTCCACAGAGTGTTTTGATTTGTATGTGACAAGAAGGTTGAAAGCATATGTGAAAAGACCAAAGAGGAGAGAAAGCATGTTCTAAGAACCAAACAAATTAGTGATGTCACCACCCTCCAAGGAAGAAAATATTTTGATTATATTTTTTTCAGTGATGAGAAAATTGCAGGAGCCAAGAGATACAGACCCGTGCTTTCGATTCCATTAAATGTGGGCTAAAGTAAGGTACAGACATTTCCATCACTGCCTCTGCCCTCTCCTAGAAGATGGACTCTTTGGTTGTGTGGACAGTCCAGGGGTCAAACAGATGACTGGATGATCACAAGAGTGGCTCTCTGCATCTTGAAGTGGAATCCTGAAGCCAACCTGGAAACTCTTCAGAACAAAAGAGGTGTTCTATCCCTGTTTACAACCCTTCTCAGCAGAGACTGGGGACTCATGGGGACATACAAGACAAGGAGGGGTAGGCTTATTCCACTACTTTTATGAAAATCCATCCTTTCTAAACAAAAAGGAGTTTTGAGTGTGAGATTTTTCAGGTCATACACATCCTCCTCCTTGTTGCCAATACGTAGTCTATTTCCAGAAAGGAGCCCACAAGTGTAGGACAAAGAACAAATGACAATCATTATCATTTGCTTGTCGCATTCCCTGCTGGTGTGGGGTAGCTCGGGGATTTGTAAAAGGAGTTCCCCAACAGTGAGCTTGGTAGTGGTCTACAAGGCCACTGTTTCTCTTCCTGACATGGTCTCTGCCATGCTCCCCACTCCCACTCCCTCCCTGACAACAGAGTGCTTCTTCATTCTACAGAACATGTGCCTTATTATAGAAACTGACACTTTACAAGAAAGAAGTTTAACAGTCATTCAATAGCAGCATTCTACATTACTAGCAGAGGTGGTAAGTAATGTAGGGGGCAGTAAGGGACATCAGGCACAGCAAAGGGAGCTCTTTTCATATCCACACGGAACTCACAATCCATTGTTCATACAAAACTACTACTATAAATTAAATAATTAAAGTGTAATATAATATAATGCTTCAGGCAATGGAAACAATAAGCATATTTAGCACTGCAGGAGACAAGATTTCATGTGGTTTAACCAGGATTGGGCTTTTAACAGTAGAAGAGAGAAATGGAGGAGCTAGTGGGATTAGGCTCTCATAAGCCCAGCCAAAAGCAATCAGACAACCCACCCAGTCTTCCTGCCTTCCCTCCACAATGAAACCATATGGAGCCGTGGAGGATGCAAATAACCTCAAGGGAAATCAAACAGACCACTTTGTTCCCACATTGATGTTCTCCCTTTGGGTTGTTCAACACAGAGAACCCAATTCTCAGAGAACACAATTAAAATGCTACAACTAAGTCCACAAATCCTTCCTTTTCTACAGAGCACCAGATGATTCTATGCATATATTTGTGATCAGCTTTTCTCTAAGGGGAGAATTTTAACCAGAAAACACTTAGCAAGAAATTCTGAAAGCAGGTACAAGATCAAGGCAAAAGCCTGGGTCCCAGAAATGCCAGAAAGGAGTTAGTACTGGAACTCCAGGCAGGAGGAATCAATTCTCTAAGCATGGCGCAGCCGCATTCTGAGAGAGATGATCTCCTCGCTGGCAAAGGCCTTCACACCCACCATACAGCCTTTGGGCCCCAGGGGACAGGCCCAGGCTGTGTAACCACAGGCACATTACTTACACACAATATGGGGAATGGGGGCAATACCACCAGCCTCCAAGGCTATCAGTATGAGAGATAATAAAGACAAGGCTGTAGTACAGGGCCTAGGACAGAAATTACTCAAGCAGCATTTAGTATTAGCATTGTTAATAATAATTTTAATATCACCCTTCCTCTCTATTAAAGCTCCTTACTGCTCTCTGACTTTTTTTTTCTACAATCACATAACTGAAATGTTATATGTTCAGATCCTCACCAGACTTTCTCCTCCTGTTAACGCTGTGGGTCATCCTGGTTTAATCAGTCCTTTTAAAGAATCGCCAGCCATTCTTCTGGCTGACATTTTAATCAGGTTTTCCCAAGAATCCCAAAGGAGGGGGAAAATGGAATTGCAATGAAAAAAAATCCATTTTTCTCTCTCTGCCACTAAATTATAACTTCACAGCCACCTTGGAAAAGAACAAAGACACATGGCAGCACATTTTTCTGGCTGAAAAAAAATTAGCAAAGCAGTAGAAGCAAAATCCTTGCAGTATTGAGGTGGGATGGGGTGACACTCTGGGGTGGGAAACAGGCGCCGCTCTGCAGAACCATGTCCTCAGTTACTCTAACTGCACCCTGAAAGCACGTGTCCTCTCCACACATCCTCACACACACAGACAAGACCACACTTAAGTACCCAAAACAGATGGTACCAGTCAGATAATTCAGTCAGGGCTTTGTTTGTTACATAATCCAGTCAGCACCAGTATTCTGTTGCTCAGTGTTGTCCCTAGAGGAACCCTTTCCATCCTTGTGATTCGGGTCTCCCCTGCAGCATCTTAAATTGGTCCTTGTGGTGGCTCTAGCATAGATGTCTATGGTGTAGACGTGAGTCAGTCTGGCAGCTGCAGTGGAGAAGGTGGCATAACAAGAATAGCACAGCCTGGGTTTGCATCCTAGCTCACCACTGCCTACTCTGTGTCCTTGGGAAAGTAACTTAACCTCTCAGTTGCCTCATCTGTAAAACAGAGATAGCAATATCACCTTCTAGTTCAGGCTATATGGAGAGTTATCAGAGTAATGCATGTAAAGAGCTGGGCACACTTAAATGTCTGGTGGTGAGAGAAGTGAGAGGAGATGAGCAAAAAGAAAACAAGAAGGACCATGATGTTCTGACAATGCTGCTAGCTCCCAGCTCCCTCCTGCCTCTCCGTATACCACATTCACTGCACCCAGATGGGAGC
The DNA here is from genome assembly GCA_004027555.1 of Craseonycteris thonglongyai. Lineage (NCBI taxonomy): Eukaryota > Metazoa > Chordata > Mammalia > Chiroptera > Craseonycteridae > Craseonycteris > Craseonycteris thonglongyai. The sequence continues at coordinate 8,738 of PVKE010007813.1, forward strand.
TGCAAATCGTAGCCACAAGTAACAATTGCCACTAATATTTGTTCGTGAGAAGTGCCTTAGCAAAGTGCCACAAATTAGGTGGCATGAGCACCAGAAGTGTCTTGTCTCACATCTGTGGAAGTCACAGGGCTGAGAGCAAGGCGTTGGCTCCTTCGGAGGCCTGTGGAGAAACATCTGTTCCATTCTTCTCCCCTGGCTTCTGGTCTTTTGCTGGAAATCTTTGATGTCCCCTTGCTTGCAGAAGCATCACCCTGATCTCTGCCTTCATCTTCAGTTGGCATTCGCCCTGTGTGCATGTGTCTGTGTCCAAATCGCCCCCTTTCTTAAGAACAACAGTCAAATTGGGCATGAGCCCACTCTAATGACCTCAACAAATTCCATCTGCAATGACCATATTTTCAAATAAGGTCCTATTCTGAGACATCAGGGGTTAGCTCTTCAATATAGGAATGGGAGTGGGGGCACAATTCAGTCAGTAATCCACGAATTAGCCATGGAGTCCTGGGCAAGTCATGTGACCTCAGGCTCCTCAGGGTGGTACATGGACTGGAGTGGAGCTGTTGGTACACTCCTCACACGCCCTAGGGCCTCGCCATTGTGGGGCTGGCAGCCCAACCTTCAACCAACCTCCAACCAACCTCCTGAGGGCTATGTCCATCAGCCAAAGTCATTCTGGCTCTGGCACACCAGGCCGGAAGTTCCAGAGAACAAATACTCCCAGGAGAGCCCTTACCCAGTCCCCTACACAAGTTGCTATATAAGCATCCCAGCCCCCTGCCCTCCAGTGAAAATCGTGACTGGACCCCAGGTCCCAGCTGTATTATCTGCATTTGCCCACCCTTTATCGACTGCCTGCCCTTTTCCATCTTACTCTCCATTTTCCTACAGGGCTTTTCTCACCTCCCAAATAAACTATTTACACTCAAACCCTGGCCTCAGGGTAGGCTTCTGGCGACCCCAAACTAAGACTGGCATTGTTTGTGGTGATAACTAAACACTCAGAATAGAATCTAGTTAGTGTTGCATAATTATTGACTATTGTTATTCTTATAGTGAAGATTATATTTTGAGTAGTATAGTTGGGTCACGAAACATCATTCCCAAGCAGCAAAGGCCTCAGATGAGGCTCTTACTCACTTGGCAAGTAGGTGAATGAAGAGGCGGAAGGAGCATGTTCTGCATCTGATGTGGCTGCCCCTTCACTGAGGGGGCAAAGGAACCAACATGGCCTCCCAGCATCTCATTTTCCCTTAGGGATGAGAGCAGAGATCACTGACTGCACAACTAAGAGGTAGCAAAGGGTAGTGTTTAAGATCTGAACTAAACAAGCCCGGATTCTGATCATGGTTCTGACACTTTCCAGCAATGTGATATTGGGCAAATTGCTGGCTCTCTCGAAGCCTCAGCTTTCCTCTCTGGAATATGGGCATAATGATAGTTGTTCTCAATGACTGACTACAGTAAAGTATGCATAGCCAATACAAAAGCTCAATAAAGATTAAGTATGATTTCTTTTCCTTAAGATTTATTTTATTGTTTAGAAGAAGGTAAGGGAGAGAGAGAAGGGCGGAGGGCCCAGAGCAGTCTCAGAACTTGTACATCCTTAATTGTGACACAGTTTCATTCCACACAGGTGGATGTGGGGCCACACTGGGCCAACTGAACCAGGAGGGCCTCCTACATGGGAGGCAAAACCTTCACCACCAAGCCATCCTGATGGTTACTGGTTGCACCACAGTTCAGCATATGGGGTTGCATAGGCTGGGGTCAGGAATCAATCTCTTGATCTCTAAATTGTGAGGCAAACACTCAACCCCTGAGCTATCCCAGAATCCCTAATTGTTATTCTCATTAATTTATTCATTCTTTTTTATACTGTAGAGATGAGTCTGGGCATTCCCATGACATCTTTCTCTTCCCCTAGACTTTGTCATTGTCACCTCTACTTCCTACATGCCTGGTATGTAATACCTATGTGTCTGGCATGTAATAGACAGTCAAAAAATGCTTCAAATAGTGAATGAATAAATGAATGATGATGAAAATATTTAAGCTATTATTATTACTGTTTTATATTCTGCTGCTTCAAAAAAGGATTTGAGGAAATTGAGGAATTAATTATGTGGTTCAGAGTTTATATGTTCCTACAATCACCATGGAAGGTAAAACAATAAAAGATTCCAAATAGCCCTAGATTGGGAGCATTACTTAATTAATGCTAACTTTTTCTGCCTGAGCAAAGGCCTCAGGCTAATAACATTCTGAAATTGCTTAAAAGCAGTTATAGTCACAAATTCAACGTCCACCAGGAGTCCACTGGGAGCTTTAATAACATTATACCTGAGCTGTTTATGTCTGGAGGGAGTGCAAGAGACCATTCACAGGTTGAAACAAGATGGGAAAAAAGCCTCACTCAGCAAATAACACACCATTAACTTGGTGTGTGTAGATGATACTCAGGGAGGCAGTAATTGAGTCAATAAAAAATCAGAGTAGATAAGCAGGCTGAAATGGGGTAGTGGGGGGTGGGGGAAGTCAAAATTGTCAGTTCCTGAGAAAATACAGAGTAAGAGAAGTTGAAATATGTGGGTCACTATATCCGAATCTTAAATACAATGCAACAGTGAAAAAAAAATGTAGTGTTAATAATATAATGATGTAATGTGGATGATAGTTATTTAATAAAATAATGGCTAAAGTGTATCATGTTCTCATTGTGTTTATTGCCTCGCATTTAACCCTGTTTAATCCTGACAAAAGCCCCACAAAGTAGGTTCCATGATCATTTCTATTTCTGCATTTGAGGAAACTGAGGCACAGAGAGTTGAAGTAATTTATTTTTATGTGCCATCTCATTTAATCCTCATCATGATGCTTTAAGGAAATTATTATTCTTTGTCCCCATTTTATAGATAAGAAAACTGAAGCACCAAGAGGTTAATAATTTGGCCAAGGACACACATCCAGTAAGCACTAAGCCCGGGTTCAGAGTCATCCAACCAACCCCAGAGCCAGCACCATCGTGCTGATGGCTACATGAAATATATTTAAATTCACCACAAAGAATGTCTAGCATGAAATGTTTCATTGTGCATTCATAGCAATAACAATATTAGCAAACCCTCATATGGAACTCATTGTGGACCAGTAACTGTTTTCAATAATTAACTTCCTTACCACAGTCCTCTGTAGCAGGGAGTGTATTATGCCCATTTTCCAGATGCACAAAGTGAAGTAAAGGTCCTGGCACAAAGCCACACAGTGGAGCCTGACCATTTGGAATCTGTGTGTTTAACGACTCTGCTCTCCTGCCCAAGATTGCTATTTCAAATCCATCTTGGACAACATGGCGATCAATAAGGTTAAAAATGTATCAGCAACAGCTGTGAATTTCCTTCCAAAGCCTCAGCTGATCACAGAGGGGTATTCGCATTGTCAATGTTCCAATGCTAAAAATTCTTTTCAGAATGGTCTAATCTGCAAGAACATTTTTCTTGTTCCCCAGAAAGAGAAAGCATCTGAACGGAAGCACAGTGCTGTATGATAGACCGTGACAGGATGCAGAGATGAAGACAAGCTGTAGCCCAAACAGCTGTCATCTCCGTCTGGAGCAGCGAAGCCCCCTGCAGCCTGTCGGGTGGGGAGCAGCCCCATCACGGTTGATCTGCCTACAAACAACTGAAACTGCAGTTCCACGCCCGCGTCCTCTCTGACTTTGGAGAGCAGGCCATGCCTTTATTTTCGGTTATCGCCTGCAGTTTCTTTTCTGTAAATGCTACTGTAAGAAGAGATTCATAGGGAGACAAAGCTGGGAGCGCTGGCCTGTTGAACACGCCTTTTGTAGCTCTTCACAAAACAGGCATACGCCTGCCGCTGCTAATGGTGCTGCTGAGAGGCCCTTCCGAGCTACGAGCGCTGCTTGCTCTCCTCACAGCTAACGCATCGCCATCTGCATGTGGAGACACAGCCACAAAGGAGAAAACAGAATGGCTGGAAAGGGTTCACCTCCATTTTTACTAATGTTCTAAACTCCAGGAAGCCCGGTGGACTCCAGTGGCAGTGTCTGTCCCACGAGGCAAGGCTTCTGACCCATACTTTTGAGATTGTCCAGTTCTCAATTCCTAAATTACTAAACTTGGTAAAATGCAGGTGTTACACGGCACATGCCCAGGGTCTGCAAATCAAAGGAGCAGCACCAGGCTCCAGATCTGGGGAGCCCTGACTGGGTGCCTCATTCTGGATCCCCATTCCACCCTGTGTTCACCTCATCTCAACATACTTCAATCACATTGAATTGAAATTGCTCAGAAACACAATAGCATGTCTCATCCAATAGGCAGTGACATCTCTGTGATCAGAAAACAGGTCTATTTTACTTCAGTTTCTGCAGAACTTGGTACTGTGCCTAGCTGATATAAGCATTTAATAGATACAGTGAGTCAGACTGTAGACTGTAGGGCTGGCACCGGTCCCAGCTCATGTTAAAAACAAAACAAGAATGCCATGAGAGCTCAGTGGTTGAGAGCTTGCCTGGTAATCGCAAGGTTGGGGTTTGCTTCCCAGCCTGGCCGGTGAAAACCCAGAGGCTAATCTGTGATGCAACTGGTAACTGCCAGGATAGCTCAGCAGTGAAGGTTCTTGCTTCCCATGTAGAAAGAAACTATGTCACAACTAATGATGTACAACTATGGAGACTGCCCTAAGCCCCTTCTGTCTGTCTGTTTCTCTTTCTCTCTCTCTCTTGCTTGCTCTTTCTTTCTCTCTCAAACAATAAAATAAAACTTAAAAAAAAAAAAAAAACACCAAAAAAAAATGGGGCTTGGGTTTCATCATCCTTCATAGAGTGCTTATTCACCGTACTATATAGTTTGATGTAGATTGTCTCATTTTATACTCACAAGCAACCCTATTATGTAAGTAATATAATTATCCTTATTTTACAGATGAGGAGAGGCTCAGAGGGGTTAAGCAACTTGCCCAAGATCACACAGTTAGTGTCTAAGCTGGTATTTAGAACCAGGAAATTTGATTCAATTTTCCGTAAAATTAAAGCCACCCTTCCATGCATTCCCTCAGGATGCAAGCTCCATTTTGCAATCTCTTTCTCTTCCCTCGACCCCAGCCTTCTTTTCCCCTTGGTGTTCTTTTATTATACATTAACTTTACCTACATGAAAATGGCTGGAAGGCAGACAACACAGTACTGGCCCTAAACTTGCACCCAGATCTTATATTTCAAATCACACCCGATTGGCTTAGGTTGGAAAGTCTTGGTCCTGATCAGACTCCAGCTCTGAGATGGAGGGAGAGGTCCCTCCGAAGAAGCAGAGGTTCTAACTTTGACTTTCACCCACCAGCCCGCTGTCTGGCTGACCTTGAGCTAGTTTCCAGGCCTCTGAGACTTACCTACTTTAAACGTAAGGGTAATTCCTGCCCTGCACTTTTCCAGGGTTAGTTTCCATGAAGACTGCTTAAGAACAGCATAGATGAGAGTGCTTTGACCATGACAAGGTGGAATCAGGGTCTGCCTCTTATTCAGGCAATGGAAGTGGATTGCTTTTGTTTACTATTTTTTGTATCCAATACAAAGGAGTGAGAAAGCAAACCTCTTTCCTCTAAGAGAGAAACACAGAGACAGAGAAAGACAAAGGGAACTGAGAGAAGAAAGAGAAAGGCAGCAGAAAAATGTGACGCAGGCAGAGATAGAGAGGGAAACATAAACTGAGAATCAGAGACAGAAAGAGAGGGCTAAAGACAGATACAAAATCAAAAACAGAACCCAAGTCTAAGATCAAGTTTTGTGTCTATTCTGTTAGATGCAGCAAGTAAATCGCCTCCAATCTGCAGTAATTTTACTAACTTAATTTAATAACTTTAATGATCTAATTTTAAAAACTTAAACTCTTTTTTTCCCCAACTGGTTGACCTTTAACTTCTTTCTCCTCAGATGTCCCTCTAGTACTCAACCCACACCAACTAATCACTTAAGTGTCTACTGAGTGGCAGGAGCTTCTGTTCAGAGCAAGCTTACGCAACTCACAGCACGTGGACCCCATGCAGTCCGGGACAGCTTCATATGGGGCCCAACACAAATTGGTAAACTTTCTTAGGACATTATGAGATCTTTTGTGTGTGATTTTTTTTTTTTTTTAGCTTGTCAGCTGTCATTAAGTGTTAGTGTATTTTATGTGTGGTCCAAGACAATTCTTCTTCCACTGTGGCCCAGGGAAGCCAAAAGGTTGGACACCCCTGGTATAGAGGAACCGTATTGCCTAGTGAAGAAGCCGTTTGGGTTGCACACCAGCACCTGCCCAAGTGGATTGTGACTTGGCACTTTCCCATCTGAGTCTCTAGAGTTGCTCGCTGCTCAGCACTTGCCCTCTACTGCTGCCACCTGGCCCTGGATGAAGATGTGTTGGCCATCTTAGGGCTCACTGAGTTGGCTGATGCTAGACTATGCCAGTACATCAGGGAAGAGAGCCCAAATGCTCCAGCCAGTGTTCAGGGGAGGTGACAACTACCAACCTGTCACAGGCCCAAAAATGATATACCTACTTCTGACAAACAGCAGTAATAGTCCCTTCAACTTTAAGGATAAGGTTCCTATTTGAGATGGGAACATCAGTCCTTAAGCGCAGGTCCTGATAGCCTCATGACTGACTCTTCTGGCCACCTGTCTCCTGGTTGTTATACCAGTCACCTCAAAGACTGCTCAGTCAGGGTACCATCTTCATGTCTTTTAGTAACACCTTCCTTACACCCCACATGAAAGTGAATAGCCACCTGCCTTATATTTATTTGTCTCTTACATCGAAGTTTTCTTGTCATACATGTCTGAGCCTCAAAGCCTCCTGATGCAGTGCTAAAGATAAGAAAGGTAAGGCTCAGAGGAGTATGTAGGTTGCTAATTAATACTCACGGAGCATCTACTACATGCCAGGTACTATCTCAGGCCACTGTCCAAGCCACCGCATGCAAGCTTCTGATCATAGCTGCAGGGAAGCTAGTTCTTACCCCCATTTAGAGATGCAAAAATTGAGACTCAACAAATCCAGTGACACAATCATGTAGCAAGTAGACAGACGTGGCTGTGACTGGAAGTTATCATTCCATACTCAGGCCCATCAACAGATCTGCCTGCAGGTACCCCTGTAACACTTCAGAGGCAGCTTTATTTTTGAAGGGAAAAATATTTCAAAGTGGGTAGAGCAGGTTTTCGCTGGCCAGTAAGAGCTTGAAAAACAAAGTTCGGGTGTCCTCCATTTGTCTCCCATGAACAATCCCTTTGACTTGCCACTCCCCCTCTCCACGCACTCAATAAAACGGGAAGTGCTGGCTAGTCAATGAGATGTCTCAGAAATCCAAAACCCTACTTGTAGTAGTATCCTTCCTACAAGTGTCTTGAACAATAAAAATTGCTTTCCTAAGTGAAACTAGACTCGAGTGGTTTGCTCAGCACTGTTATAGTCATCCAGTCTGTAGAAGTGTTTGTGTGATTTTTTTCAAAGTTATGAACACAACCCGGGGAGATAATAAAATACCATCCTCTTTACTGAAGTCTGAGATTCCCTAAAGCTCAAGACTGTAAAGTGTGGTGTTTGATTGCCCTAAATGAAAATGTTGGAAGATAAAGAATCCCCTCAGCTCTAACCTTCAAGGAACAAACCATGCCCAGAGGCAAGAAACACAGCCACTCCAATCTATTCTCCCTGTGCTCAATGCCACATTCTGCAAAAATTCTCTCTTCTCTCTAACTACATTAGCGCAGGAAGCAATCGATACAAAAAAACACCAGGTTCAATCCTAAGGGATCCTGACCGCAAAACAAAACTCTATACACTATAGTTCCAAAAAGTAAATGGTTGACCCCTTTTTCTCTGTGTTACTCTCTCTGAAGTACTCAGGCATCTTGGTTTTCAAAGTTAGAGATTGTTCTAACCAACCATGGATAGTGTTGTTATAGGTTGGTGTAAGGCAAAGCCTTTCTAGCCCATAGCAGGGCCTTTGTTTTAGGAACCTTTAGGAAGAATCCATTACATTTATATCACCCTCTGATAAGAACTGCACCTCCCTATAATGCCTATATTCAATGACAATACACACATTCTTCTTCCTATTTACTGATTCATTGTTTGTGCTTCCATTGATTATAAGAAGGGCCTCAATACTTTCTCCACAGCTCACCAGAGGACAACCACTGTGTCACAACCAGAATAAACTGAACTACTGATCAGTCCACTCTCCTTCCTGTCACTGCTAAAAGGTGTCCAGAGAAAATAGAGAAATGAAAAAGTCTGCTTACCATGACTCCGCTTAAAATCATGGTGGGCCAGAAGGGTTTGATTAGGACTTTACTTAGAAATGTGAAAGTATATATTAAAAGAATATGTGTATTACATCTTATACTTAACAGAACATAGGTTCAAAGCATCTTCAAACATTAAGACACATAGATCAATGGAACAGAATAAAGAGCTCAGAAAAAAAAATAACCCACATATACTGTATTTTTCCATGTATAAGATGCCTTCTGTATAGGATGACCCCTACTTTTCTAACCCAACATTAAGAAATCAGTACATAGGTTACTCTCCTGTATAATGAGATAACCCCAATTTTGATCTAACAATTTTAGACAAAAGTATCACCTAATACACAAAAAAATACAATATATGGTCAATTAATTTATGACAAAGGAGCCAAGAATAAATAATAGGGAAAGAACAATCTCTTCAATGAATGGCTTCGGGAAAACTGAACAGCCACATACAAAAGAATAAAGTGGACCACTGTGTTATACCATACACAAAAATTAATTCAAGATGGAGTAAAGACTTGAGTGTAATGCGAACTTGACACCAAAAGAAAAGGCAATGAAAGCAAAAAAATGAACAAGTGGGACAAAATCAAACTAGAAGGCTTCTGCACAGCAAAAGAAACCATCAACAAAATGAAAAGACAACCTACTAAGTGGGAGGAAATATTTGCAAATCATATATCTGATAAGGAGTCAGTATTCAAAATATATAAAGAACTCATGCAACTTAATAGAAAAAAAATCCAACTAAAAAATGGGCAGAGGCTCTGAATAGACATTTTTTCAAAGAACTCTGATGTGATCCAGCAATCCCCCTTCTGAGTATTTATCTGAAGAAAATAACAATACTAATTCAAAGAGGTATATACAACAACACCATGTTCTTACAGCATTATTTACAATAGCCACAACATGGAAGCCAAGTGTCTATCGATGAATGAATGCAAAAAGAAAATGTGACACACACACACTCCCAAAGGAATATTATTCAGCCATAAAAAAGAATAATATTTTGCCACATGCAACAACATAAATGGAACTTGAGGGCATTATACTAAATGAAATAAGTCAGCCAGAAAACGATAAATACCATATGATCTCACATCTGGAAACTAAAAAAAAAAAAATATATATATATATATATATATATATTTAAAAACCAAGCTCATGGATATAAATTTTTAGTAATAAAATGAGTAAGTCATGAGGATATAATGTATATTGCATGCTGACTATAGTTAATAATCATGTATTGATAGTTGAACATAGCTAGAAGAGTGAATCTTGAAAATTCTCACCAGGAGAAAAAGATATAATTATTTATTTATGGTGATGGATATTCACTGGAACTACCATGGTGATCATTTCACAATATATACAAATATTGAATCATTACACTGTACACCTAAAATTAATGTTATGTCTATTCAACTACAATGAAAAAGATTAAAATACTAATGATGTTTAAAATTGTTGCTATCTAATTATGTTTTGCTATGTATCAGACACTGTATTTTCTGTTTATTATCCCCTGTAAACTTCACAGCAAATCCTTGAAATAAATGTTAGTTTTTTGAATTCTTCCAATGCTCAAAAAACACTAGTTTCCTCTAGTAATGCAATGGAAACAGTAACATACTCAAGTCTAACAGCGGAGCCCAATGCTATTAACAGCCATGCAGCCTCACCTCCCATTGGTGCAGAGCAGAAGCATTTCTTTAGGCCTGTGAAACTATATCTGACAATTAAGTTTACAAAGTCATCCTAGAAAAAATGTTATATATCTCATTGCTGAATATCACTATGATCACCTTCGAAGTATTCCCCTTACGAAGCTATGCAGCGACACTAGCACCTACTCCACCCTTCAAAGCAATTTTGCAACGCTTCTTCTGGAATGGCCATCAGAGCCATCAGTATATTACCCTTCATATCCTGAATGTCATCAAAATGTCTTTCTTTCAATATTGTCTTTATCTTTGCTAAAGAAAAAAAGTCACTGGGGGTCAGATCAGGTGAGTAGAGAGGGTTTTTCAATACAGTTATTTGTTTACTGGTTAAAAACTCCCTCACAGACAGTGCCGTGTGACTATACATTGTCATGATACAAGAGCCATGAGTTGTTGGCGAAAAGTTCAAGTTGGTTTGTCTCATTTTTTCAAACAGCCTTTTCAGCACTTCCAAAGAGTCAATTTTGTTGACTGTCCAGTTGGTATTAATTCATAATGGACAATCCCTCTGATATCAAAAAAGCTGAGCAACATCATTTCGACTCCAGATATGGAGTGACTGAACTTTTTTAGTCATGGAGAATTGGCTAACTTCCATTGTGCACTTTGACACTGTGTCAGCATTATATTGGTATACTCATGTTTCATCGCTAGTGATAACACAGACCAAAACATCACCATGCCTCTCCAAAAGGCCTTAGCAAACTTCAACTCTCCTTTGTTTTTGTTCGTGCGTGAGCTCTCTCAGGACTATTTTTGTACACCCTTTTCTCTTGCCAAGATTTTCAGTGAAGATTTTTTTATTTCTCTACTGAAGTTTACTTGGTCTGCTATGCTTCTCACAATCAGCCAACAATTTTGATGCACAACTCAACAAATTTTGCAATGTTTTCATCAGTTCTGTTCTTCATTAGCCTCCCTGACCTCTCTTCATCAGCGACACTTTCTCTGTCCTCAGAAAAATGTTTAATCCATTTGTACATGGCTATTTTCTTCATGGCATTATCTCCATCAACTTGGACTAATATGTTCCTGGTTTCGCATCTGCTCTTGGCAAGTTTAACACGGAAGTTAATGTTTGTTCGTTGCTCTAATTCAAGCTCTGACATTCTTACAACAGCACACAAAAGCACACAATAATAATGAACGCCACTCAGCAAGATGCCACCACATGTCAACACAAACACAGCTGTGAAACACTGATATGCCAAGGTTATGGAACCTTACCGAGTTGTTTGCATATTGCTGCCAAAGTAAGCTCATGGTGGCAAATCCTCGAACTTAATCATCAGACCTCATAGTCATAGAAGAACCGAGAACCTGTAGTAAGGTTTGGTTCATGCCTCAGAAAAGTCATTCAATTACAGGAAGGATCAGAATAACCAAGTTATAACCCAGCTTCATAAACATCTCTCCGTAGATGTTGCCACATAGACTTTTCTTTTCTTGTCTCCCAGCAGACTTGCTGAATAACTAATTCAGAAATCTTTCTTCTCAATTAATCAGAGCACATTTTTTTCCTTGGTTAAGTCACTGCTTCCACCCTATCCTAAGATTACACAGAATAGAGGCTTGACCCATTTTTTTTTTTTAGTGTCTAGAATACCATACTTAAAAAGCAAACTAGAAATGAGAGATAACAAGGGTCTTTGTCTCTACAGCTGATCTCTAAAGACTTAAAATTGTTTACAGACATACTCTAATTCACTGTCATAACAAAGCAGGCATTATCTTCTCCGTTTTTCTCACGGAAAACTGAAATAAGAACATTATAGCCTGACTTTGACCCTGTACAGAAGTACTACTGTTAACCCAGTAGCAGAGGCTGGCTGAGGGGAGGCTGGAGGGAAGCCAGGTTGGCAGTGGTATAGCACAGTTCTCCAAGGGACTTGCTCAAACACTTCTCAATACCCTGGAACAAAAAGGGTGGCTAGATGAGCCAGACACTCTTCAACTAAAAGAGCTCTGCTTTGCACAGATTTTATGAGCTTTAAAGAGTAAGGTTTTGGGGGAAGCCGGGATGGCTCAGCACGTTAAGAGCTCACTTTGCAGCCCTGGGGACCAAGGATTGAATCCTGGCCCCAGTCCATGAGGACCCTTATGCTGAACTGGGGTGCCTTTGACGCCTAGCTCAAGGGGGTGTGCCTCCCATGCAGGAGGTCCCCAGTCCAGTTCCCACCCTCAGTGGTCCCCACCCACCTGTGTGGAACAAAATCATGTCATAAACTGATCAAGTACAACTATGAAGACTGCTCTGGGCCCTCCCCCCTCTCTCTGTCTCTCTTTGTCTCTGTCAAAAACAACAAAATAAATCTTAAAAAATAAAACTAAAAACATTTTGTGAGATTTCCTTTCAACAAGAGTGAATTCTAAGAATCTGATAAACCACTGACCTTTAGATATTTAGGGTATGACACAATCTCACATTTAAAAAAAATTTTTAATTAAGTAATATTCAGTGACTATTCAAAAATCCAAAAGCAGTCATTCATGACAAACTCTGAGCTTCTCCTATGATCCCAGCATTATGCTAAGCACATTGTAGGCATTAACTTAATGCATCAGGATAAGCTACCACTCACTCATGAGAAAACTGAAGTTTAGAAAAATTAAGTAATTTGCCCAAGATCATTGAGCTGACGAGTGGTGGAACCAGAATGAAGCAGCCCGAGCTTCATTTTTAGGGGCTTCTGACTCGGGCTCCTGGATCAGTAATCTGACGTATGTCAAAATCCAAGGCTGCAGTTCCATTGTCTTGGGGCCAGAGTTTCCTCTGCGCAGGGCTGATAGCTATGAGGGGCCCAGAAGTCACCCCTTTCCATAGACGATCTGCATGGGCGAATTGCTGTCTCTGACCCAGGCCAAGTGCTAGCACCCTGCAATGGGACAGCTGGTTTCTTCACCCAAGCCCCTCAATCAGGGAATGTTCTCTCTTGCGAATACCATGGTCCACGGATGAGGCTCCGGGGCCTGATCTGGGTAGGTGAAATTTGGGGTTCCCCAGGAAGGAAAGAGGGCACTGCTAGAGCCTTCAGGGTAGACTCTGTAGCTGGATAGAAAAGATAAAATAGGCTGAATCCAAGTATTTGATCAGGAAGAGGATGGGCTCAGAGGTGCCGAGCTTCCAGCTTGGCTAAGAGGTCTGGGAAGCAGGCCCAAGATGCTGCTCCCTAGTCTCCTCAGCTTAACACACTCTCGTGGGATCTCCGAGTTCAGCGGGGTGGGTGGAGAGTCCTAGGGTGAGAAACACCCATTACCAGGAGCCCTTGTCCCAGACTTATCAGTATGGGTTCTGGTTCATGCCACCCTTCAAGTAAACTCCAGTCTTCAGGGACACCTCCCCATACCACGCGGAGTCACAGTGCAGCAGCAACTCACACAGGGACTAGAACAGGTATGGGAGAGTGTGCTCTGGCCCAGCAAAGGTGCAGCGGCCCCCGGCCTGGGATGCAGTTCAGAAGGTGAACAGCAATTGTGCAGCCGCAAGTCCATAGAGCTGCGGGCACCCAGAGGGCCCTGTTAATGTAATGGATGAGGAGACCTCCTGTAGTCCAATCCAATTTACAGCCAGGTCCAAGGCCTAGAAATCCAAAACCGCTCATGCTGTTAACCACCCATGATGGCAATCCAGTCCTTAAATCCTTGTTGGAGAAAGTCAGATAGAACTAGCAGCTTGTACTCATTACAAAGACTACAGAACAGAGAAAAGCACGTGTTATATAATAAAGACTTTAGATGGCCTTTGTCCTCAGTTTCTGGAAGAGAGCCTCTCAATTCTTGAAATATCCAGAGTACAGGCACTCCTCATTCAACCACTAAGTTCTGCTCCTACAACTAGGTCTCTAAGTGAACTGGTGGATAAGCAAGAAGCTTAAAGTCTTGTGGTGTGTCAGACACCATAGGGTACACATTTCTCAAAAGCTATGGCATATGCCACACTTATTGTCAGATCCAAGCTGCTCAGCTAGGGTGGCTCATGATGCTGAGATGCCCAGGCTAAAGAAGAGACGTGGAGTCTGAGAAGTCTGTGACGTAGTCCTTACTCTCCACGCAGGGCAAGGTGCGCAGGCTGTTTATATAGCGAGGGGAAACAATAGTGGCATGGGGCCCTGAGTACTTCCATGCACATGTGGGGTACATTTTGCTGGTATAGAACCAGCAAAAATGCAAGTCATTTCCCAGTGGAAGCATGGCTACTCCATTTTGTCTGGCCAATCTGGCCCAAGCCTGGACCACCTGGGGCTTTCTCCACAACTCTCCCCACACTTATAAACAAAATATGTAGTTTTTCATGATGGTGAACGCAAGACGGACCAACTCAGGGAATGAGACAAAACCGAGAAAGGGGATTCTCAGGGCTGGAGAACTAGTCCTAAATCCAGTCGTTAAACAGATTATGTCATTAAGTGGGGAGTGGCTGTAATAGAAGTGTCTTTTTTACTTTCAGTGGGCCCTGATGGTTTATGCTAACAAGGTCACTCAAGGTGGACCCTAAATAATTTAAGCTAATTATATGTCTCAGGACGGGGGCTTGGCCACACCAGAAAGACCAACCTGTGATTAGAGGGGTGAGGCTTTAAGTCACGTGATATAAACCCCACTTAATCCAATCAAATCATGCCTAGTAATGAAGCCCCAGTAAAATTCCAGACACAGAAACTCAGGTGAGCTTCACTGGTTGGTGACATTCTATGTATATTGTTACCCATTCGTGTGCTGGAAGAGTGATGCATCCTGACTCCACAGGCAGAAGAAGACACTTCATGCTATGCATTTTTTCTTGGCTGGTTTTGATCTTTCTTCTGTTTGCTGTAATAAAATGGTAATTGAAAGGATAGAGCATTTCTGAGTTCTGTGAGTCATTCAGGCAAATTATCCCCTATTGGTAGGAACCCCCAAATTTGTAGCCATTTGGTCATAAGTGAGCATGGCCTGGGAACCGCTGAGCTTGTGGCTGCTCTCTGAAGTGAAGCAACCTTATAGAGGACTGTGACTTTAACCTGTGAAGTTGGGCCTAAGTCTGGGTAGTTAGAATCAAAAGTCATTCCCCAAGGCTACATGGAAAATTCTATATTCCTCTCCTCTTGCCTAAAAGATGTTTGCAGGATT
The DNA here is from genome assembly GCA_004027555.1 of Craseonycteris thonglongyai. Taxonomy (NCBI): domain Eukaryota; kingdom Metazoa; phylum Chordata; class Mammalia; order Chiroptera; family Craseonycteridae; genus Craseonycteris; species Craseonycteris thonglongyai. The sequence goes on from PVKE010007813.1 coordinate 23,893, forward strand.
CAGAACTGACCATCACATGGCTCTCATGAGCAGCAATTCTCTAAGGGCTGTTGCTTTCATGTCCATCTTTCATTGTGCTTCTTACCCAAATGATCTGACTTTAACCCACCAGACCCAGACCTCATTCAGGCTAATGATGAACCACCAAAGCTGCTTCAAGACCCTCACCAGAGGGAAATCTCTACTCACTGGCTCTATGAGTTTTCCACCCATCTACTTAGATTTCTTTTGCATCTCCACTGTATAATAATCTAAGATTTCATTCCTCATTAAAACAGAAAAGGTATTCCAATTTTCTCAGCACCATTTACTGAAAACACTTTCTTTTCTCCATTATATATTTTTTGTTCTTTTGTCAAAATTTATCTGTCCATATATTTATTGGTTTATTTCTAGGTTTTCAGTTCTGTTCCCTTGATCTATGTGCCTATTTTTCTGCCAATACCAGCACTGCTGGTAGGAATGTAAATTGGTATAACCACTATGGAAGACAGTATCGAGGTTCCTTAAAAAGTTAAGAATAGAGTTACCATACAACCCACCAATCCCTCTTCTGGATATCTACCCAAAAAAACTTGAAAACCTTAGTCTTCAAAGGTATATGCAGTTTTATAATCCACCTAAATTTAACAATAAAATTTTTTAAATTTTTTTTAATTAAAAAAAAAAGGTAGGGGAAGCTGGGATGGCTCCGTGGGTTGTGCACTCACTTTGCAGCCCCGGGGACCGCGGATCGAGTCCCGGCCCTGGCCCGTGCGGACCCATGTGCTGAGCTGGGAGCTCCCCCAGTTCAATTCTCTCTGTCTCTGTCTCTGTCTCTGTCTCTCTCTCTCGCTCTCTCTCTCTCTCTCTGTCAAAAATAAATAAATAAATATTAAAAAAAAAACCAAAAAACGGTATATGCACCCCAATGCTCATCACAGCATTGTTCACAGTGGCCAAGTTGTGGAAACAACCAAAGTGTCCTTTGATAGATGACTGGATAAAGAAGTTGTGGTACATTTACACAATGGAGTACTAATCAGCGATAAGAAAAGATAAAATACTGCCTTTTATGACAACATGGATGGACCTTGCAATCACCGTATTAAGCTAGATGAGTCAGACTGAAAAAATCAAGAAACATATGACCTCACTTATAGGTGGAATATAAAACTGAAAGTAACAAAGAAACAAAAACTCATGGACACTAGTCAATAGATTAGTGGTTACCTGAGGGTAAGAGGGGAGGGAGATTCATGGATGAGAAGGGAAGGAACATCAAATCTATGGTAATAGAAACAGAACTGCCTCTGGGTGGTGAGCACATAATGCAATGCATAGACAATGTAATGTAGAATTGTACACCTGGAACCTATATAATTTCTACCAACCAATGTCATCCCAATAAATTTAACAATTAAACAAATTTTATTTTTAATTTTGAAAAATAAAATAGAAAAAGAAGAACAGTATATAAGTACACCTAACATTCTCTTACACTGTTTTTCAGGCCTCTAGCTACAAGTCTGGACACAGGCTTTATAAACCGTACATTAGTATACCTATAAGATGAGAAGATAAAGCATAGAATAGATCATTAGTAACTTAATGTAGGACTGCAATTAAACAAAGAAAAGGGAATAGAATCTCAGAATCATCGGATTTATGTAATTCTTATAAAGAACTAGGTGGCAAGTTTTGGAGCTATGAAAGGCCTCAGAAATGATCTGGATGTTAACTAGACTTATTGTGGTGATCCTCCCACAATATATACAAATATTGAATCATTATGTCATATAATTTAATATTATATGACAATTAAACAAAAATAAAAATAAACTTTATTTTGCAGGTGAGAAAACTAAGGCCCAGGAAGGTTGCTGTGAAATGTCTTTCCCTAAATTATAAACTAGAGACTTCTAAAAATATTTTTTATTTTCTTTTAGAAGTCAAATTTACTAAAATTCTTTGTTCCAAAGCAAAAAATTCATGCCATCAATGCGATATCTTATTCAAAGCATAGTGTGAAAGTGTCATCATTAATAGTAGAATGACTTCAAGATTATGTCATGACTAATGCAGAAATCTTCCAGGTTTTTGGAAAGAAAGGTCTCAGTTTTTATTTCCATGGAAGCTATTCTCTTTCTAAGAAAGTAAGAGGGTGAAAATAAGGTATCCAAGATCCTCTTTCTAGAACTACAAAAAGTTTCTATGACTTTTTTTTTAATTATTCCCAATTCTTTAGCTACAAAATTCAATGGCATGAAACATGGCTTGTTTTCATAGTAGATGTATTTATGAGACAGTTTCAGTCACATTTTTAGTTGAGGAAAGCACTGTGCTATTTAAAGAAATCCTAACGTGAATCCTTTGTGAGACCAAAAAGAAAATTATTTTCCAACGTAAATAAATGCCACACAATTTTTCTGTTTTGAAAATTCAGATTTCTGTATATGTAGAAGTTACTTACATTTTTTTTTAGAAGTTACTTTTAAATGAGGTTTCCCTGTACATTTCTTCATTTATCCTGTGATACCAGGAGAAAAAGACAGATGAATGTGGCAAAGTGCTTGGATATCCTCAGTAAAACAGTCGTCTGATTCAGGTAGAGCAGGCAAAACCACAAAGACTGTTTCTATCCTGCACTAGCAAGGCTGTATTTTAAGTTGCAGTGAGAATGTACAGTAGCAAATAGCTCACAAAAATGTTTTAAACATGATCAAGTGCCCCTCACAATTTCACCCAAGCACCAAATGCATTACCGATATTCCAGTAGGCTGTGAGAGACAAGCATCAATCAACATGCAGGCTATCTCATCGTTTCTCAAGGTGAAAGAACTAAAACAACTGTATTATCTGTATGACAATCACTCGTTTTATTTGCAGCTGCATTCCACTCTGACCATCAGAGAAGGAGTGCCATAGTTTTACTGCTATTCTTATTAAATATTATTACTGTGGTGCAAGCTTGACGGTTGAAAGAGGAGAAAAGAGGCAGCTTCATTGCCCAGAGGAGATCCAGGAATCAGATGGTCTGCAGTCTGAAGAGGACGTTAATCTCCTGAATCCAATCCTGACTATACACTTTAGCAGCAGCTGTATGGTCTAGGCATAAAATGTTGACAGTATTAAGGCAACTGCTAGCCTAAAGTGTGTTTGGGTAAGAGAACAAAAGGGAGGCCTATAGAGATTGAGAGCCGTGTTAAGAATATTAAGTGAGATTTAAAAATAATAGTACTGAGGAAACACATTGCACTGGCCATGGGATATTACTTCCTGTTGTAGACCTTTCTCTTCTTTGCCTGTTTTGTTTTGTGTTTTGTTTCATTTTTAAAGGCAGTCTAGCATCTCACCTGCCTCCTTCCTGGTTTTGAAGAGTGCCTGCCCATCTCCTTGAGCCTACTTTTAGTGGGTTCCCACAAGCGCTCACAGAGGGGGCTGCAGAAAATCAATTATTCTCCCCATACCCTGTAGGCACTGCTTGGCGCACAGTCAAGGCTCAGCCTGCCAGATGCTCACACTCACCTGAGTTTTGAGCAAGTGAAACAAAGATCAAGACTTGATTAAACGTACTCCCAGCAACAGCATGACCACAACACTGGCATGGCCAGATTCTCCTGCTTCTTGACGCTGGTTCACGTTCGATTTCCAAACATGCTCTCCCAACTGCCACAAGGCTTCCATATGCCCCTTCCTTGCTTTAAAGTCAGAGTTGATCTCTGTTACATTCAACCTAAAACATCGTAACTGGTATCCATCATTCTATGATGGATGTGAGATTGAGGCACAGAATGGGGGACATCCTAAAAAAAAGTATATTTTCAAAAAACTCATTAGTATTCAAGGTTCCTACTTTGCATCTTCTAATGATATGAGAAAGGCAAACAGAAAATGAATATTCTTTCCCTCATGTGTTTATTATTGCCAATCTACATGTACGATATATTTCTATTGTTAGTCGTTTCTCTGGTTGAGTGAATCGCCAAGAGTAACTAGGGAAGTGGGATGATTGATAAAAATGATAGAGTTCTTTCAAGTATCCCAGCCCTGCAAATGGGGGAATTCAGAGATGTGGGCCGCAGGTCCCTGCTTGGACCTCCGTGGTCGGGGGGCGGGAGTAGGGAGGGGAGGAGAGAAGGTGAGGGAGCACTCCGGACCTCACTCGGTCATGGGACAGAGAAAAGGAGGTGCAGAGGCGGCTGCCACCAGATGCTACCGTCTGAATTCATTCCGGTTGGGGGGGGGGGCAATGGGGGGGGCGTGGGTGGCCACAGCCCAACCTCACTCCAGTCTGGTTCCATCTGGGAAAGAGGAGAGAAAAGGCTGTGGGGCACTTCCCTGCCCAGGAACAGTCCTGCCTGAGGGATCAGCATATTCGACAGCTGATCCCAACACTCAGGGCAGGGACCCCCGGGCAAAGACTTAGTACAGAAGAGGTGAGCCTGCACTGCCCTCGCTGACCTCAGTGCCAGGCAGAACACAAAGACACCGAGCCTTCCTGCGCCCACCCCTCCAGACCTCTACCTCACCCACCTCCTCCCAGTACTAGTAATGAGCCCCACAAGCAGCTGTAGCAGTGAGTGTGGGGTTACAGAGAAGAATACCTACAGCCCCAAAAATCCAGCAGACAGTTCCTGAGTAGCAAGCACACAGTGTGGCTAGTTCCAGCGACAGGGAGGAAGTGGTAGAGGCAGGACAACAGCAAAGGGCTGGCAGTTACCATCATCCTGAAACACAAACGCAACAGCAGCCTCTCCCAACAAAACCCTACCCCCACCCTCCCCAGCTGAAACCTGCGGAAGAGCCCAGGGCAGCTGAGACACACAGGTGCTTCAGTTTATGCAGTGTTGGCACAGTGGGGATCCAGAGGCTCAGCGCTCCATAGCCCACCACATCCTTCCACCGGAGTGGCTCACTGAGACCAAGGCAGCCTAGTCAAAGAGAAGCCTCCCTCACAGGAAACCACTCACTGCAAGGGAAAAAATAGGGGAAGCCAGGATGGCTCAACGGGTTAAGCGCTCACTTTGCAGCCCCGGAGACCAAGGATCAAATCCCAGGCCTGGCCCAGGTGGACCCACATGCTGAACTGAGTTGTGCCCCCAGTTCAGTTCTTGCCGGGGCCTATGTGGGAGGCTCCCGGCCCAGTTCCTGCCCTGCGCAACCCCGTGCCCACCTGTGGAGTGAAACTATATGGAAAACTAATGCTGTCAACTATGGAGTCTCTCTCTGTCAAAATCAATAAAAATAAATCTTTAAGAAAAAAAATAATAATAATGCAAGGGAAAGTAAAATGATACAGTAACACCCACTGGAAAACAAAATGATAAACCTCTTTTTATCTACTGGAAGTGGTATCTACTCCTGTAAATGCCCCAAAAAGAAACAATTCAATAATAAATATTACCACCAAGCTAACAAGTCTGCTCAGAAAGAATATGAAAAATCTCCAGAAGAGGAACTTAAGGATATGGAAATACATGATCTAAATGACAAAGAATTCAGAACTGCAGTTCTGAAAACACTCATAGAGATCAAAGAAACTTGGCTGAGCACACAGAGGTAGCTAAATGATCTCAGAAAGGAAATCTGGGAACAAAAGGAATATTTTAACAAAGAAACTGAAACTATAAAAAAGAACCAGGGGGAAGCCGGGATGGCTCAGTGGGTTAAGCACTCACTTTGCAGCGCCGGGGACCCAGGATCAAATCCCGGCCCCGGCCCGTTCGGACCCATGTGCTGAACTGGGAAGTACCCCCAGTTCAGTTCTCTCTCTGTCTCTGTTTCTCTCTCTCTCTCTCTCTCTCTCTCTCTCTCTGTCAAAAACAATTTAAAAAAATTAAAAAGAAAAAAAAAAATGAACCAAATACACATTGTGGCAATATAAACAACACAATAAAAGAAATGAAAAATGAAATAGCATAGGAAGCAGTCAACAGGATGGAGAAAAGAATTAGTGTTATCAAAGATAGATATAAGGAAATTCACAGGAGGACGAAGAGAGAGACTTGGGAGTGAAAATAAATGTAAAAACTCTACAAGAACTATCTGACTCCACCAGAAATAGCTACATACGTATAATAGGGATACCAGAAGGAGCAGAGAAGCACAGAGAGTTTACTCAAACAAATAGTAGACAAGAATTTTTCAAACCTATGGAAAGAACTGGAACCTCAAAGTCAAGAAGAAAACAGGACCTCTAACTACCTGAATTCTAGCAGCCTTTCTCCAAGGCATATTCTATTGAAGATGTCAAAGATCAAAAATAAATAAAGCATCCTCAAGGCAGCCAGGGAAAAAAATACCATAAATGAAATCCCATCAGATTGTCATCAGATTGTCATCAGATTGTTTTCCAGTGGGTGTTACTGTATCATTTTACTTTCCCTTGCATTATTATTATTTTTTTTTCTTAAAGATTTATTTTTATTGATTTTGACAGAGAGAGACAGAGAGAAGGGGGAGGGCCCAGAGCAGTCTCCATAGTTGACAGCATTAGTTTTCCATATAGTTTCACTCCACAGGTGGGCACGGGGTTGCGCACGCAGGGCAGGAACTGGGCCGGGAGCCTCCTACATAGGCCCCAGGAAGAACTGTACTGAGGGCACACCCCAGTTCAGTGTGTGGGTCCACCTGGGCCAGGCCTGGAATTTGATCCTTGGTCTCCAGGGCTGCAAAGCGAGTGCTTAACCCGTTGAGCCATCTTGGCTTCCCCTATTTTTTTTCGTTGCAGTGAGTGGTTTCCTGTGAGGGAGGCTTCTCTTTGACTAGGCTGCCTTGGTCTCAGTGAGCCACTCCGGTGGAAGGATGTGGTGGGCTATGGAGCGCTGAGCCTCTGGAAAACCACATGCAAAAAAAATGAACATGGACTACAAGTTGTCACCATATACCAAAATTAACTCAAAATGGATCAAAAACCTCTACATAAAACCCAAAACAATAAACTACATAGAAGATAACATCTGTACTAAACTTGTAGACCTTGGGTTCAGGGAGGACTTTATGAACCTGACTGCAAAGGCAAGGGAAGCAAAAGTATAAGTAAATTAATGGAACTATATCAAAATAAAAAACTTCTGCACAGAAAAAAGATTAGGAAAATAAAGAAACAATCATCCTAATGGGAGAAAATATTCACAAACAAGGCCTTTGATAAGGGACTATCATCCAAAATATGTGAAGAACTCACACAATTCAACAAAAAATAACCCAATTTTTAAAAATGGAGGAAGCCAAAATGGTTCAACAGGTTAAGCACTCACTTTATAGTTCCAGGAACCGAGGATCAAATCCCGGCCCCTGCCCATGCAGACCCATATGCTGAACTGAGGTGTGCTTCCTGTGCAGAAGGAGTCCCCAGTTCAGTTCTCAGCCCCCAGTTCAGTCCTTGGCTCATGGAGGAGAGTCCCCAATGCAGGAGGCCCCGAGCCCAGTTCCCACCCTTGCGCAGCCCCACCCACCTGCGTGGACTGAAACCATGTTGAAAACTGATGATGTACAACTATGGAGACTGCTCTGGCCTTTCCCCTTCTCTCTGTATCTCTCTCTCTCTCTCTCTCTCTCTCTCTCTCTCTCTCTCTGTTTCTGTCAAAAACAATAAAATAAATCTTTTTTAAAAATTGAGCAGAGAAGCTGAGCAGACACTTCTCCCATAAAGACATACAAATGGCCAACAGATATATTTTTTAAATGCTCGGGAAAGCCGGGATGGCTCAGCAGGTTAAGTGCTTACTTTGCAGCCCCAGGGACCGAGGATCAAATCCCAGCCCCGGCCCGTGCGGACCCATATGCTGAACTGGGGAGTTCTCCCAGTTCAGTTCTCTCTCTGTCTCTGTATGTCTTTCTCTCTCTCTCTCTCTCTCTCTCTCTCTCTCTCTCTCTCTCTCTCTCTCTGTCAAAAACAATTAAAAAAAATGCTCAACTTCACTATCTAGTAGAGAAATGCAAATCAAAACCACAATGAGATACCACCTCACACCTGTTAGAATGCCTATAATCAACAACACAAGGGATAACAAGTGCTGGAGAGGCTGTGGAGAAAAAGAACCCTCATACACTGCTGGTGGGAATGTAAACTGGTACAGGCACTGTGGAAGGCAGTGTGGAGGTTCCACAAAAAATTAAGAATAGAGTGACCATATGACCCAGCAATCCCTCTTCTGGATTTCTTGGTTTCTACCAAAAAAACTTGAAAATCTTTGTCCACAAAGTTATAGACCTTGAGATCATCATGCTAAGTGAAATCAGCTGGACAGAAAAAATCAAGAACCACATGGCTTCACTCCTATGTGGATATAAAACTGAAAGCAACAAAGAAACAAAAACTCATGGACACAATCAACAGTTTAGTGGTTACCTGAGGGTATGGGGGAGGGAGGTGGGGGAAAAAAGGAGGGGACAGCAAATACATGGTGACCAATAGAGAACTGACTCTGGGTGGTAAACATGTAACACAACTCTTAGAGGATGTAATGTAGAGTTATACATTACAATTTTTCCCAACCAACGTCACCCCAATAAATTTAACAAGAAAATTTAAATAAATAAATAAATAAATAAAGGAGGCTTCGCAAAGTCCAATAATAATATCAACTTGACATGTTATAAAGTAATTTTCAAACTTTTCAAAGCATATAAAAACACCAGACTTGGTTTAAAAAAAAAAACAAAAAACATACATTGGTTATTATCAAAAAGATGTACCTTTAGAGAAAAATAATAAAAACACCCTCATGCAAAATTAATTAGTTAAAAATAAAATTTCCTGCTGGGGTTATGGCACATTCTCAATAGCAACACAGGCCCTGGAGTCAGTCAGACCTGACTATGCCACCCAGGTAGGTGACCTTGACAAGTCACTTAAACCAGGTATTGCCACCTGTGGGTAGTATATAATAACACTCACTCTGTAGGGCTGTTTGGAAATTAAATGAGATATTATACATATTATGGACTGCACATTTCCATCTTCCCAATATTCATATTGAAACCCTAAACCCAATGGGATAATATTAGGAGACGGGGCCTTTGGAAGAGGGTAATTAGGTTCAGAGGAGGCTATGAGAGTGGAGCCCCCATGATGAGATTATTGTCCTTATAAGAAAATAAAATGACTAAGGCTCACTCGCCCTATCATTCGAGATATGAGAAAGCTGTTGTCTACAAGTCAGGGAGAGGGTCCTCACCAAACACCGAATCTGCTGGCACCCTGAGCTTAGACCCGGCAGCTTCCGGTGCTGCAAAAAATAAATTTCTGGGGGAAGCCGGGATGGCTCAGTGGGTTGGGCGCTCACTTTGCACCGCCGGGGACCAGGGATCGAATCCCGGCCCCGGCTCGTGCAGAACCATATGCTGAACTGGGAGTTTCCCCAGTTCAGTTCTCTCTCTGTCTCTGTATCTCTCTCTCTCTCTCTCTTTCTCTGTCAAAAATAAATAAATAAATAAAAATATATTATAATAAATAAATAAATAAATAAATTTCTGTTTACACCACCTAGTCTGTGGCATCTTGCCAAAACAGCCCAAACTGACTAAGATAGTACATACAGCACCTGATATACAGTAATGTTCATAAAAATAAGAAAAATATGTAAATAAGAATATAGGTAAATAAAAATAAATGAAACCACCGACTAGGCAAATCTGGATTTCAATGAGGTTCAGAAAATATTTCACTTACACAGTTAATCCAATTCAACCAGGAAAACAGCTGGAAAGATAAACTAGGCTGGATACACTTTTTAAACACACGTGTTTGTAGTCTTCATTTTGAAGAAGAGGAAGCAGCAGCTGCCACTATCCCACGACAAACCAGCCTGTTGACAAGGATTGGTGGAGCCCACAGACGGCTGTCAGGTAAACGGGGACTCTCCTGCCAGTTTCATGGGAAAATCTGGAGGACAGGTTTTCTTAGGCAATTTTTTTCATTATTCTGGTTTCTGCTTGGCCAGAAAGAGTACATAAGCTGTTTGTCCCAAATGAATGCTTCAGTAGGTAAAACACCAAAATAGGCTTTGAGAAACATTAACAAAATAACAATTGCCATATTGGCTTAGACCATCTGACAGTAGTATCCAGAGGCATTTTGTAGAAAAGAGTTGCAACTTCCTCCATAATCATGGCCTCACAAGCTTAGAAGCAGCTCCCTAAATGTCCTTAAGTTCTTATTAAGGTCTTATCATCCACAACTTTACTTAAATTTAAATCCTCCTTCAGTTTTATAGTAGTATTTTCAGCTAATACAATGTTTGGGGCAATGAGTTTATTTTTAACTGACTTTTATTCCTGTTTTGTCACTCTTGACTGCAATCTTGATTCACTATATAGCCTGAAGCAAGTCCCAACCTGGTTATGTCTTAGTATCTCCATTTATAAAATGGAAAAATAATTATGGGGGATGCCAGGATGGCTCAGTGGGTTCAGCACTCATTGGCACCCCAGGGTCTGAGAATGGAATCCTGGCTCCAGCCTGTACAGTCTCATATGCTGAACTGGGGTGTGCCCCCGCGCTGAGCCTCCTATGTGGGAGGCCCTTGGTTCAGCTCCCATGCAGGTGTGCTTCCCATGTGGGAGGCCCCCAGCGAGCCGTGCCTCCCATGCAGGAGGACCCCAGCCTGGTTCCTGCCCTGCTGCCCTGCACAGCCCCACACCCACCTGTGAAATGAAACTATGTAGAAAACTAATGATGTGCAACTATGGAGACGGCTCTGAACCCTCCCCCTTCTCTCTGTCTCTTTCTGTCTCTCTCTGTCAAAAATAATAAAAATAAATCTTTAAAAAAAGAAAGAAAAATATAATTACTGGCTCCTTAGTGGAGTCACAAATAAAAGGAAAGATTCCTGGAGCAACATTTTCCTGTGCTATGAGCTCTACAAAAGAAGAAAGGGGCTTCAGACCAGACACCTGATTCCACTTTTGAGCTAATTCCATATCAATCCCACAGAAATCAAATAATGGAAAAAAAGAAGAGAGAAATATAAGAGGGAAGGGAAATAGAGAAAATCTTGGGATTGGGTTGAATTGTAAGCCATGAACCAGTAAAAATGTGTATGTTCATCCTCAATTGAAAGATATTAGAAATAGATTACTCACCTGGATTCAAATTCTATAGAATCTATGTGACCTCTAAAAATAAATTTTTTTATTTTTAATAATATAAAAATATTTAAAAATAATAAAGAATCTATGTGACTTCTACCAAATGGCCACTTATAAATAAAAGTATTTGTCTGGAATACAAATAAAATCAGCTTTTCTTTTCCCTTTTGAGCTAGAGAAAATCCAAAGACAAGTAGTGCTGAATTATCAAAGTAGGAAAAAATCAGTAACAGACTATGTACATATATCTAAATCATCCATCAGAATTTGACAAGAACTTTTTATTGTCACATCAAATTGCTTCTACATATGTTACTCTAATCAGCATTTTATGTGAAATAGGAGTCATAATTACAGTGAGGATTTGGAGAGGAGATTTGATATTTTCTATTCAGGAGGATGAACTATTGGAGATGTTAACATGCTAGGCAGGACAAAGGGAATGATTAAATGACACAATGGTCTCTTCCTTTCTCCCTTATTAAAGGCAAAAGAAATTTTTAATAAAGTAATGTAGTCAATTCCAGAAAACCAAAATGAGTCCAATATGAGACATTTTTATGTAACTAAGTTAGTTTCTTGAATTGAATTTGAGAATTTATTGAGAAAATAATAATTAAAAGTAAATACCCTCTAAATAATTTATTATGATCTTATGATGCTCACATTTGATAATTATGTAAAAAAAAAAAAGGCTAAACTTTACTGCCAGAATAACATATAATACAACTAAGGTACTTGTTCTATTTGTTATAATGCTGAAAAATGTTTTTAATTAAGTGATATTTATATAAGTGTAAATAGAATTCTTTGGGGTGGTTTCCTCTTATTAAGAGATTTTAAATATTAAATGACCGAAAATGCAAACTACCTTAGTTTTTCCGTCTTAAAGATGAAAGTGGTTTGACCTTGCATCAAGGGAATACAGTGTAGATTAATTAGCTAATTAGATCTTTGTTGTATGCAGTGTTATGAAAGGCAAAGTGTGCCTGTGGCACTGGCTCAGGCCAGCCTTTTCATCTGAAACCCCAAGGCATTTACGTCAGCACAAGGGACTGTCATCAGATCAGGAGGAACAAATGAACCACAACAAAAGGTGTGGTTTAGTGCCTGGAGAATCCGAGGAACCTGCCTAGTTCTGTGGCCTTGTCAAGGCACTTGATCTGCTTGGACTCAGTTTCCCAATCAGTAAATTGAGACCGCTTGACCTTTATAAAGAGTTTTTTAAGCACTCAAATTCTATGACACACAGTCTTTAATAACTAAGAAAAATACAAAAACGACTCTCCACACCAGAGGAAGGTGTTGTCTGGTTGTAGAGGATGGCACCGTATCAAGGGCCTTACATGACAGGTCTAAGGAAAGGCCATCTGTTCAGAAGTCCTGCCACCTCCTGTCACTGAACTGCCTTCCACTTCCCAGTCACCAGCAGGCCCAGGGAGCCCAGGAATTCCTTAGCATCTGAAAACCTAGTGACAAGTTCCCTAGAGCTCCAGCAAAGTAGGTCTCTGCGGGTACCTCCTCATCAATTTCCTCTGGACCTTCGTGACACCCTTTCCAGTCTGTCCCTTCTGATGCCTGAGCTTCCCTTCTGGTTTAGAACACTCATAATGCCTCCTCCTTTCTTCACTCACACAAATGACATTTTAGGTTACTCTCATTCTTCTCCTCTTTATTAATTCATTTATTCACTGGGCTAGCATTTACTGAGCACCTACAATGGCTAACTGTCTTTACTGGGCCTTGATCTTTCATTGAATGCTGTGAACAGAGAAGCCAGCATGTTGGTTTGTGGTAGCCAGCAGCATCTCCTGTGGAGTTAGACTGTCTGTTAAAATTCAAGCTTCAGAGAAGTTGGGATGGCTCAGCGGGTTAAGTGTGCCCTTTGCAGACCTGGGGTCTGAGGATCGCGTCCTAGCCCCAGCCAGTGCAGACCCATATGCTAAACTGAGGTGTGCTTCCCCTGTGGGAGACCCCTAGTTCCGTTCTCACCCAGGTGAGCTTCCCATGTGTGGGAGGCCCTCAGTTCAGCCCCCTGCTTGCAGAGGCATGCCTCCCATGTGGGAGGCCCCTGGCCTGGTTCCTGCCCTGCACTGCCCCCGCCCAGCTGTGTGAAATGAAACTATGTAGAAAACTGATGACATACAACTATGGAGACTGCTCTGGGCCCTCCCCCTTCTCTCTGTCTCGCTCTGTCTCTGTCTCTCTCTGTGTCAAAAACAATAAAATAAATCTTTAAAAAAAGAATTCCAGCTTTCCCACTTACTGTGTTATCTTAAACAAGTGTCTTAACCTGTCTGGGTCTCCTTGTTCTCATTTGTAAAATGTGATTAATGGTATAAACAACCTCATAAAGTTTTGTGAAGGTTTAAATAAGTCAATCTGTGTTTAGTGCTTCAAAAAGCACTTGGTAAGACCTGCTAAGCACTTGAAAAAGGTTAGTTCTTATTATCCTCCAACTAACTGAATCAGTCTGAGATCAGCAGCCCATAGCTGAGCTGCTTATGACATTTGACATAGTGCTTTCTATTTAAAACATGATATTTCTTGGCTGGAAAGTTGTTTGTCTACTTCAAAGGGCCATTGGGAATGGATTTGGTGAGAATTTGTCACTGACAAGGATTAGTGGAGCAAGCAGAGTTGCTACCTCAGACAGCTCAGGGCAATGACGGCCACTTTGTCCAAGCCTGAGCAACAGCAAAGGGATGACAAGAGCCCAAAGAAAAGAACCAGACAAACCCAGGATGATCTGAGGGTTTGCTCTAGACACCAATTCTTGAAGGTACAGAAGTTCTTATTGCATTTTTATTATAAGGAAACATAGTGGTAGTGGTAGAGAGCATAGCAATTGTTATGGTGACAGTAGTAGTAATAGTAGCAGCAATGGTAGTAGTTGAAATAATAGTGTAGTAGCAGACATAGTCAATGGTAATTGACACTAGTGGTAGGAGTAACTGCAATAGGGTAGTCATCATAGCAGTGATAGAGGTAGTAACAGCTGTGGCAGTAGCAACGGAGTGGTAGCCATCGTAGCAGGGGTGATCATCTTAGCAGCATCGGTATTAGCAGGAGTGGTTGCAGTGCTGGATGCAGTTATGACTACACTTTTTTTTTTAAGATTTATTTTATTATTTTAGAGAAAGTGAGAGAGAGAGAAGTGGGGAGGACCCGGAGTTATGACATTGTTTCATTCCACACAGGTGCATGTGGGGCCACATGGGGTAGGAGCCAAACTGGGGGCCTCCAGCCTGGGAGGTGAGAACTTTTGCCACAGGGCTCAGTGGTTACCAGTTGTGCCACAGTTCAGCATAAGAGTTTGCTCGAACCAGGGCTGGGACTGGATCCCCAGACCTCGTAGTTGCAAGGCAAGCGCTCATGCTGTTGAGTTACCCCCGCAAATCAGCTACATTTATAGCATTAGTCAAAGCACTTTCTATTTATTAAATCAATTCACACAACTGCCCTATGAAGTTGGAATTATTATACATGTCCATATTACAATAGTGCCTATAATGTTTTGTAGTATTTCAGTTCTAACCTATATCAAACGTGGTTGTTCTCGTTTCAGCCGTGTCTCATTAAGACTATGGTCTCTCATCTCAAATCCTCCCATCCCACTCCCTGAAGCCCCTTCCCCACTACATAATCTGAAGCCCCAGGGCCTCTGGGTTGGAGCAGGTCATCCAGAGCATGCAACCACTAGCTACCCCGAGAGCTGGACCCGGGCAATCAGAGGTTCCTCCCTGCTACCCCTGCCCTTGCAATGTGCATTCTGCCCACTGTTCTCACACCCAAAGCTATTTTCAAGGACACAGCCTGGAAAGAGTAATGTGTTGTTGAAACTGTCTGGATGGTATATATGACTGAACCCAGTTAAGGCCTCTATACAGACTTTTAAGATTCTGGCCCACAGGTATGGAGATCTGCTCATCTTACAGCCACTCAAGACAAGCCTCGTATGCCAGTTCCCTCAATTATGAAACCTGCTCCCATCCAATCTGGAGTGGTCTGCTTCTTTTTTCATTCTCTCCTTGCCCTCCATGTAAGGGGTTAATTTCAAATTTCACCAGGGACATGAACAAAGATTTTGAATTAACACTCTGCATCCTTCTAGCTGCTTCCAGTCGGAAGACATTCACTGTGCCATGTGAAACTGCCAGCTTGCTTTCAATCGAAGTGTCACTCTTGCTAAGAAGAGTGAGGGAAAGGTATGGCCCTCTGATGGTGGTTACTTTATATGGTGGTTGGTTAGAGTAGTGGAAAGAAAAGAAGGAAGGAAGTGGTTCCTCACCTCCCTCTTGGCTGAGGCACAGTCATCACACCTCCTTGATGCCAAGAGAGGCCTGTTGTCAACTTTCTGTCACAATCTACTTTCACACATGATTTGTTCTTTCCCTTTAATGAATTAAGAAAGTTCTAGAAAAGCCATTTCAAGTAGGGGTTCAGAGTCAAATATGCTGGTGTGCAGATATGCTGCATGGCATATTTCTCTCAGACTCAGTTTCTCCTCTGTAAAACAAGAAGAATTATTACCTCAGAGAGCTGTTATAAGAAACCAGAGAGAAGGCCCATCAAAGCCAGATGCAGCACTTGGCACATAGTAAGTCTCAATAGCGATTACAAATTACTACTACTGTGGTGACTGCCATTATTCTTTTCTTTCAAGACACTAGATCCATTATTGTCATGAATAAATAAATAAATGTATCTTGACCAAAAAAAAAAAAAACCTTCTTATGTTGTGCTACCCAAGTAACCAAAAAAAAAAAAAACCTTCTTATGTTGTGCTACCCAAGTAACTCAGAAAATGACATGTTAGGTTTCCAGTGTCAGGGAATCATCCAGATCACCACTCCTCAACTGTAGCAAATGCCCGCAAATTTAATGGGCTTTTAAAACAACACAAAGTTATCATAGTGGGTTGTCAGAAAGCTCTAGAGCAAGCTTGTCCAAACTGTGGCCCGAAGACCACGTGCAGCCCAGGACAGCTTTGGATGTGACCTCACACAAATTTATAAACTGTATTAAAACATTATGAGATTTTGGTTTTTGCCTTTTTTTTTTTTTTTTTTTGGCTCATTAGTAATCATTAGTGTATTTTGTGTGTGGCCCAAGGCAATTCTTCCACTTCCAATGTAGCCCAGGGAAGCCAAAAGGTTGGACACCCCTGGCCTAGAGAAAAAAATATGTTTCTCCCCTGTCTAGCTTCTAGAAGCTCCCCACATTCCTTGGCTCTCAGCCTTGTATCCCTCCATCTCTGCTTCCATCATCACATCTCCTTTGACTCTCCTACCTTCGTCTTTCTCTTACAAAGACCTTTGTGATCACACTGGGCCCACCCAGACCATTCGGGATAGCCTCCCGATCTCAAGATCCTTCACCTAGGGAAGCGGGGATGGCTCAGCAGGTTGAGCGCTCACTTTGCAGCCCTGGGAACCAAGGATCAAATCCCTGCCCCAGCCTGTGCAGGCCCATATGCTGTACTGGGGTGTGCCTCCCATGTGGTTCTCACCCCTAGTTCTGCCCCTGGCTCAAGGTACCAAGGGGGCATGCCTCCCATACAGGAGACCCCAGCCCAGTTCTTGCTCTGCATGTCCCCCACCCACCTGTGTGGAACAAAACCATGTTGAAAACTGATGACCTACAACTATGGAGACTGCTCTGGGCCCTCCCCCTTCTCTGTCTTTCTCTGTTTCTATCTCTCTCTGTCAAAATCAATAAAATAAATCTTAAAACAAACAAAAAAATCCTTCACCTAAATATATCTGCAAATTCCCCTGTGTCATGCAAAGTATTATATTCATAGGCTCTGGGGATTGGCACATAGGCATCCTTGGGGTTGGGGGGCGGGCGGGGCTGTGGGGGGAAGCATTACTCTGCCTGTTACAGATGCCATGAAGAACTAGCCATAGAAAAGACTGAGTTGTCTTCACAGAGTTCCCCATTCCTTATGCCATGTTTATATATTCATTTCTAATCATCTATCTTCCCCTGATCCTCAATATGTCACCCAACTCCCCTGAGGGTCAGTTTCCACATTCAAATAGGAATGGCCGTACTCTATGTTCCTCAGATTACCTGAGGAATACCAATGTACTTGGGTTGTAAAATGCTTAGCAAATTTTAAAATAAAATGCAGCATAAAAATAAATAAGTAATAATTTAACTGTCTTACAAGTCAATTAATAGACTCAAATTGTTTTTGAGATCTTTAAATAAAAAGGCGTTCTTCTGGTGCCAAGTATACATTGATATTTTGCCTTTGTCCTCACTTTAAGCCATATATCAAAAGCTCGCATTAGTTCATTTTTCCTGCTTTAGAAAAACTAGCTAATTTTCTGCCCCTGTGGTTTTCCTGAATGTCTCTTACCCGTTGAGCCAACCGGTGAGAGAAGTATAGCTCATTTTCTTCACTGGGCGTTCTGTGGGTGGGTAGATATGGCCTCTTTGACTACTCTTTTTCTCTCCCTTTGTTCTCAAACTACAGCTTTGCTGCCTCTGACTTGGTTTTTTGCTGTGTAGTTGTGAGTTTGCTTCCTCTCTTTTGAGACTCACCGAGGGCTGCTCTGGCCTGATATGTAGGTTTCTTTCTAGTTTCACAGTCTCCAGGGGCAATGGACTTGATGTGGTTATCCACCTGCTGAGTTAAGAGCCTGCCCTCATACACATGCCATATTATGTTATTCGAGTTATAGGGAGCACAGTGAAAGTACTTCCATAGACTCCCACACGAAAAGGAAGAAGTCATTGTGTGTCCTTCAGAAATCCTTATGCATTGACTTGCTGCCTGCAGGTGGGCAGACTATGTACCAACCACTCCCTGGAAAGAAGGTACAGGTGACTCCGTCTTTTGAAGCTGACTTCCCAGACATCAAGACCTACAGAGAAGCAAACCTCTATTCACCAAATAAAATTAAATTAAAAAAAAGAAGAAGGCAAGTTGCATCACATTTTTTTAACATCTTAAAAGACATAACTATATTTGGAATAATGCAATGCTCACCTTTATCTCCTTCCCAGGAAAAATAGCTATGTGAATGTATCAGTCACCATTCAGACATTTCACATAGAGGGGATTTAATATAGAAAAAGAATGACAAAGACGTAGACAACTCTCACTAAAAGGAAATGGCATTACCTAGAGATCAGCAACCACAGTTGCCATGCTCCTGTAGCTGGAGAAGCAAAAGGCTAAATGTGAAGCTCCCAGAGCCCAGCTGCACTCACAAATGCTGATGTTGGAACTGATAACGCTGCCACTGCATTAGTTATCTATTGCCATTGTGTAACAAATTACTTTAAAACATAATGTCTTAAAGCAACACACATTTACTATCTAACAGTTTCTGTAGCTTAGCTGAATCCTTTCTCTGCTCCAGGGCACCTTACAGGCCTCAATCCAGGCATCGGTTACACTATACACACCTACAGCTGCCAATTGAGAAGGATGCACGTTCAGGTTCGTGTAGATGCTGGCAGCAATCAGTTTCTTGTAAGGTTAGACCTCAGTTTCTCGCTGGCTGTTGACCAGAGTCCAGCCTCAGTTCTTTGCCACGTGAGTCTCATGAACATGAAGGCCCACTTCAGCAAAGTATGCAAGCCAAGAAGGCAGTAGAATGAGTCTACTAGCAAAACAGTAGTCAAACTCTGGTAACCAATCACAAAAGTGGCATCCCTCAACGTTGTTATATTCTATTGCTTAACAGCGAGCTACTCAGGGGTAGAGGATTACACAAGGACATGAAAACCAGAGGCAAGGAACACTGGAGTCTATCTTGGAGGCTACTGATCACAGCTGCTTAGCAGGAACCCAGGTCCCCAAGTTCCTACTAATGATGCTGAAACCACCACCATTGCTATTGGAGCCCCAGTCACCCACCACCCACTGCCACCACTGTCACAGCCAAATAAATGTCCTTCCCTTCTTACCACTTTCCAATATCCCTGAAGTGCTCCCATTGACAAATCATATAAAAGAGTCCAGGTACCAAGAAATCTAGAATAGTTTTCAGCAGGCTGTAATTCAAAGGAGAGGAACTAAGGATTGGAATAGGACTAACAACAATCACTGGCACAATGGGAAAAGGTTGTTTCTTGTCATTTCCGTGCCTTTCTACTCCAATGGCTCCCTTAGAACACCTTTTGGTCCCCCTCATTTTAACCCCCTGATACCCTAATGTTCTCTGCTCTACGTGGCAGGTTCCATTCACCACCCTTCACTGGAACATCCCACCTGGACTTGCTTTCTCAGACTATCCTCCAAGTTCTCATCCTTTTTTCCTGTTCACCTTTTCGCTTCCTTCAAAGCTTAGCTATCTTACATTCCCTGCCCTTGTCTCCTCGGGGCTCTTAATTTTGCCAAGTAGCACTGGATGATAACGGAAATCTTTTAAGTTGCTTCAGTTCAACGAAGTCTATTACAAAGAAGCTAAGTTTCAAGCGTTAGGCTAGGGGCTAGAGATGCAAAGACAAAAAAGAAATGATTCCTGCCTTTGAAGAGTATGCAGTTATGTCAGGGACACACAGCTGTGTAAAATAAAGTGATAAGTGCTACATGACAGTTACATTCTGACAGAATGATTGACAAACCATATAGGTCTGTCCTCAGTTGGCAGAGGGTTATCTGCACTCTTGATTCTTGCTGGGGGAAAAAATGCAATCTTGAACTCTCAGTCGTATACTCCCTATCAAATATACTTACAATAAATAATTTATGAAAGTTTACCTAAAAGACAAACAGCCCATTTGTTATTTTAGATATCCTCAAATTTATTATTCATGTACACAGAAGCATAATTCAGGTTTTTTTTAACTCTATGGAGAAACAACCTGATCCACAGCCTTGCCTTGTTCTCAAACCACAGTGGAATTTCTTTTTCTCAGCTGAACTTTGGTGTCCTCTCAACTACCTAGATTGAGTAACATTTTAAAAACTGCCAAATGAAAATATATGGTGATGAAAGAGAACTGACTCTGGGTGGTGAACATATAATGCAACACATAGATGATGTAATGTAGAATTGTACACCTGGAACCTATGTAATTTTTACCAACCAATGTCACCCCAATAAATTAACAATAAAATATAAATAAATAAATAGCTGCCAGATGAAATAAAATGTGTACCCAAAGTAGGAATGTTGGGAGGGTCTTCCACGACATCACACTGTGTTCATTTTCTAAGGACACCATGAAGTTCCTCACAGATATCAGACTCTCAGGACAGTTCATTTGCTTTTGTCTTATGGATACTGCAAAAATACTGTCATTGGAGTCGCTGGGATGGCTCAGCAGGTTAAGCGCTCACTTTACAGCCCCTGGGACCAAAGATCGAATCCCAGTCCTGGCCCGTGTGGACCCATATGCTGAACTGGGGTGTGCTTCCCATGCTAGAGGCCCCTAGTTCTGTTCTCAACTCCCCCCTTAGTTTGGCCCCTGGCTTGAGGGGGCGTGCCTCCCATGTGGAGGCTCTCAGCCCAGTTCCCGCCCTGTGCAGGCCCCCGCCCACCTGTGTGAAATGAAATCACGTCAAACACTGACGATGTACAACAATGGAAACTGCTCTGGGCCCTACGCCTTCTCTCTGTCTGTCTCTGTCTCTGTCAAAAACAATAAAAATAAATCTTAAAAAAAATACTGTAATTAATTGTGTATCTCTTTTTGCTTTAGCTTCCAGAAGCTTAGGAGCAAATCTGTAGTCCTCTTATAGCAACTGTACAAGAATAGGTGGCAGGCATTTATGTTGCTGCCCTTGTTTTCCCCAATCCCCAATCTTTCTTTATCCATTTGTAGATATGTTACTAAAATATCTCAAATTCTTTGTAGAACAAGGAGGTTTATGTTAATTGAATTGTTAATTATGTTAATTATGAATTGTTCAGTTTATACTTGTATATGGTGCTATTTCTACTAGGGAAGAAGGATCAAGAAAATCAGAGGAAAAAAGTGATATTTGATCTGAGCCTTGAAAAAAAAAAGTGTTAAATTTATTGAGGTGACATTGGTTAGTAAAATTATATAGGTTTAAGTATAAAATTCTATAATACATCATCTATATATTGCATTGTGTTCACTCAGAATCAGTTCTCCTTCCATTACCATATATTTAACCCCTCCTCCTACTCCACCCCCACTTACCCTCTGGTAACTGCTAAACTATTTTCTGTGTCTATGACTTTTTCTTTTGCTTGTTTGTTTGTCTTGTTCCTTTGTCGCTTTCAGTTTTATATCCCACGTATGAGTGAACTCATATATGTCTCTTGATTTTTTCTATCTGACTTATTTCACTTAGCATAATAATCTTAAGATGCATCCATGTTGTCATAAATGGCTGTATTTCATCTCTTATTATGACTGAGTAATATTCCATTGTGTATCACATGTTCTTTATCCAGTCATCTACGGATGGACACTTTGTTTGTTTCCTTGTCTTGGCTACCATGAACAGTGCTGCAATGAACACTGGAATATATATGCATATATCTTTGAGGACTAAAGTTTTTAAATTTAGGGAGTAGATACCCAAAAGGGGCATTGTAAGATCATATAGTAATTTTATTCTTGATTTTTTTAGGAAACTTCATACTGCCTTCCATAGTGGTTCTATCAATTCACATTTCCACCAGCAGTGTATGAGGGTTCCCTTTTCTCCACAACCTCTCCATCGCTTATTGTTCTTTGTCTTGTTGATAATAGCCATTCTAACAGGTATTAGGTGGTATCTCATTGTGGTTCTAACTTGAATTTTCCTAATGGCTAGTGATATTGAGCATTTTTTTTTTATATTTTGTATATTAGCTCCTTCTCAGAGGTGTTGTTTGCAAATATCTTTTTCCATTCAATTGGTTGCCTCTTTATTTTGTTGATGTCTTTTGCTGTGCAGAAGCATTTTAGTTTGATATAGTCCCCTTCATTTATTTTTACTTTTACTTCCCTTGCCTTTAAGGTCAGATTCATAGTCTCCCCTGAACCCAAGGTTCATAAGTTTAGTACCAATGTTTTCTTCTATACAATTTATTGTTTCAAGTCTTATGTATAGGTCTTTAATTCATTTTGAGTTAATTTTAGAATATGGTAACAGGTAGCAGTCTAGATTCATTCTTTTGCATGTAGCGTTCCAATTTTCCCAGCACTATTTACTAAAGAGGCTTTCTTTTCTCCTTGTGTTTTTGGCTCCTTTGTCAAAAATTATCTGTTCATGTATATGTGAGTTTAATTCTGGGTTCTCAATTCTACTCCATTAGTCAGTGTGCCTGTTTTTCCACCAATACTGTACTCTTTTAATTATTGTTGCTTTGTTGCTTTATAGTATAAATTCAAGTTCAGGAGTATGATACCTCCAGACTTGTTCTTTTTTCATAGTATTGCTTTGGCTATTCAGGGTCTTTTGTGATTCCAAGCAAATCTGATGGTTTTTCTTACCTATTTCTTGACCAAAAAAAATGTCATTGGGATTTTGATGGGGTTTGCATTAAATCTGTATATTTCTTTGGGTAATATGGCCGTTTTAACTATGTTGATTCTTTCTATCCACGAACACAGGATATCTTTTCAATTCTTTGTGTCTTCTTCAACTTCTTTTGATAGTGTCTTATAGTTTTCAGTGTATTAGTCCTTTAAATCCTTTGTTAAGTTTATTCCTAGGTATTTTTGTTTTTATTGCAATTACAATGGTATTGTTTTGGTTTATTTTATTTTGTTTTGTTTTTCTTTTTTTTTTCTGAAATTTCATTGTAGTATATAGGAATGTAGTAAATATTTTGTATATTGATTTTGTATCCTGCAACTTCACTGTATTCATTTATTGCTTCTAATTGTTTTTGAGGGGGAGGGGGCAGTCTTTAAGATTTTCTAAATAAAAGATCATATCATCTGCAAAAAAAGTGACAGTTTAACTTCTTCATTCCCAACTTGGATGCTTTTTATTTCTTTCTCTTGCCTGATTGCTCTAGCTAGGATTTCCAGTACTGTTTTGAATAACAGTAGTAACAAGGGACATCCTTGTCTTGTTCCTGATTTTAGAAGAAAAGGTTTCTAATTTCATTATTCAGTACAATATTATCTGGGTGTTTGTCATATATGGCTTTTATTTTATTTTTTTTAATAACTCTTTTTTTTTAAGTTTTTTATTGATTGATTGATTGATTGACACACAGAGAGAGAGAGAGATACAGAAACAGAGACGGAGAGAGAACTGAACTGGGGGAACTCCCCAGTTCAGCATATGGTTCCGCACGAGCCAGGGCAGGGATTCAATCCTCAGTGCCCAGCGCTGCAAAGTGAGCGCTCAACCCACTGAGCCATCCCAGCTTCCCCATGGCCTTTATTATGTTGAGGTACTTTCCTTAAATACCCATTTTAAGTGTTTTGATCATAAATGGACATTGTCTCTTGTCGAATGCCTTTTCTGCACCAATTGATATAATCATACTTTTTTTGTTTATTTTTTAATATATTTCTTAAGATTTATTTATTTTTATTTTGACAGAGCAAGAGAGAGAGAGAATTAGGAGGGCCCAGAGTAGTCACCATGGTTGTATATCATTAGTTTTCAATATAGTTTCACTCCACAGGTAGGTGCAGGTTGCACAAGGCAGGAACCTGGCCAGCGGCCTCCAGCATGAGCCCCAGCAAGAACTGAACTGGGAGCACACCCAGCTCAGCATATGGGTCCACATGGGCCAGGGCCAGGATTCGATCCTTGGACCCCAGGGCTGCAAAGTGAGCACTCAACCTGCTGAGCCATCCTAGCATCCCATGATATAATCATGCGGTTTTTACTTTTATTTTGTTTGTATGGTGTATTATATTGATTGATTTGCATATGTTGTATCATCCCTGTTCCCCTGAGATAAATCCCAGTTAATCATGATATACAATCTTTTTAATGCATTGCTGTATTCTATTTACTAGTATTTTGTTTAGTGTTTTTGCATCCATATTCATCAAAGATATTGGTCTGTAGTTTTCTTTTTTTGTATTATCCTTAACAGGTCTTGGTATCAGGGTAATGTTTGCCTCATAAAATGAGTTAGTAAGTATGGCCGCTTCTTGAACTTTTTTGAAAGAGTTTTGGAAAGTAGGTATTAAATACTCTGTACATTTGGTAGAATTCACTACTGAAGACATTTTGTCTGGGCTTTTTCTTTTTGGGAGGTTTTGGATGATTATTTCAATTTTCTTACTGTTGATCAGTCTATTCAGATTTCCTTCTCATTGATTCAGTCTAGAAAGGCTATGTGTTTCTAAAAACTTGTCCATTTCTTCTAGGTTTTTGAATATGGTGACACGTAGTGCTTCATAGTATTGTCATAAGATCCTTTTTTATTTCTGTGGTGTCCAGGTGTCTATCGTAATTTCTCCTCTTTCATTTCTTATTTTGATCAAGTCTTTTCTCTTTTTCCCTTAGTGAGCTTAGCCAAGGGGTTGTCAATTTTATTAATCTTTTTGCAGAACAAGCTCTTTGTTGCATTAATTTTTTTTTAATCTATTTCATTTAGTTTTGCTCTAACTTTTACTATTTCCTTCCTTTTGCTGACTTTGGATTTCATTTGTTCTTCCTTTCCTAGTTCTTTAAGATGTAATAATAGGTTGTTTATGTGGAATTTCTATTATTTCTTGAGATATGCTCATAATTATATGAATTTTCCTTATAACACAGATGACGTTGTATCCCAATAATTTCGACACAATGTGATTTCATTCTAATTTGTTTCTATGTATTTTTTATCTCCTGTTTTTATTTCTTCTTTGACCCACTTACTGTTTAATAGCATATTGTTTAATCTTCATGTATATGTTGTTTTCCCCAGTTTCTATTTGCAGTTGATCCAACTTCAAACTTTGTGGTCTAAGTCTGCTGAGGCTAGTTTGTGTGCCATCATATGGTCTATTCTTGAGAATGTTACATATGTACCAGAAAAGAATGTATAGTCTTAAATGTCAATTATATTCATTTGCTATAATATATCATTTAAAGCAGATATTTTCTTATTGATTTTCCGTGGCTGTCAGTGGGGTGTTTAGGTCCCCTACTCTTTATGTTTTTGTCATTTTCTTCTTTTAGTTCTGTTAGTGGTTGCTTTGTAAATGTTGGTGCTTCCTGATTGGGGGAATATATATTAATAAGTGTTATATCCTCTTGTTGTAGCATCCCCTTTATCATTATGAAGTATCTATCTTTGTCTCCTATTACCTTTTTTATCCTGAAGTCTGTTTCATCCGATATAAGTATGGCTACATACTCTTTTCTCTGGGTGCCTTTTGCTTGGAGTATTATTTTCCACCCTTTCAGTTTGATGCTATATTTGTCCTTATAACTGAGATGTGTCTCTCAGAGTCAGCACATAGTTGGGTTTCATTTTTTGACCCAACCTGCTACTCTGTCTTTTTATTGGTGAGCTCAGTCTATTTACATTTAGATGATGATTGACATATGAGGATTTCTTATAGTTATTTTATCTTTTGTTTCCTGGTAGCTCTGTGTCTCCATTGTTTCTCTGCTTTTTTTTTGGTTTGGTAGTGTTCTGTGACTTTTTCCTCTGTTTTTCT